>JAQFVV010006497.1:79249-160717 GCA_028023455.1 Epiperipatus broadwayi
TAAAATTTTTAGTAATTGACTGTTATAAACTATTACTGACCTATAGAAAAGGGCACAATATATATATAAGACATATTTTGCAGGTTCATCCGTGTTAAAAAAATTTAAATATTGTTATAGTGACGTTTCGACTTGATCACACAAGTCATCCACTGGGTGATAAAAGGTAGAATATGGATGTACCTGCAATATATATATATATATATAATAATCCAGTGCATAACGTTATACTGAAATAAATATACAAATATTAAGCAATTAAATCATCCCACATGATTAAGAAATCCAGTACTGCCCTCTGTGAACTAATATATAAATACATTAGAGTTCGTATTTCAAAATAGCCAAGTCAAAATGGTATATTTTGATTTGGTTATTTTGAAATACGAACTCTAATGTATTTATATATTAGTTCACAGAGGGCAGTACTGGATTTCTTAATCATGTGGGATGATTTAATTGCTTAATATTTGTATATTTATTTCAGTATAGCGTTATGCACTGGATTATTTTCTATACATTTAGGTGGTTTAAAGATTAAAATTACTAAAGTTTAGTTTGTCTTTATATATTAATACTACATATTTGTTTGTAGCAAAATTTAAGATCGTTGTATGCTAATTTTCAAGTTCTTTGTTTGAGTTTGTTCTATTTCAATATATAACATCTGATAGCAGACAGGTCAAAGTGGATACCGTTGGGATACCATTTTGACTTGGCTATTTTGAAATATGAACTCTAGTGTATTTATATATTAGTTCAAAGAGGGCAGTACTGGATTTCTTAATCATGTGGGATGATTTAATATATATATATATATATAATGTAAACAGTAAATGTTTTAAACAATGAGATACATTAACACTAATTATATTGCAATAAGAAAGTGATAAGTGATGACACTTTTCAGTAGGTGTTCTTTGTGTAGTAAGAAAATTATCTTGAAAAATTATAGAAGGATGTGTGTTGGGAACAAATTAATGTAATTATTTATTTTTATATAACAAAAATTGAAATTAATTTATATTTTTAAACTTTGTAATACATTATTAAATCATAAATATGTACCTAAAATAATTACTAAGTAAAAAATATATAATTCTCAATAGATCATTTAAACAGTAAATACTATTATTGTAAATGGGACATACTCTTTGTAGTTATTGAACAACATAGTAATAAGAAAGTGGCAAACACATTCAAAAATTGTTTTTTTTTATATATTAGAAAAGTTTTCCTAAAGATCTCTAAAAAAGATGTGAGAAATAAATACCTTTAATTATTTATTCGAATTATTGGATGAGAGAATGTTTTTTATATAACAAAGCAAATAAATTAATTTTTATTTTAATGTTTGTAAAAAACTTTTAAACAATAAATATGTAACAAAAACAATTACTAAGTGAAAATATATAACATCATATACACTGTTTATACAATAAATGCTGACATAGTAAGTAATATATACACCCCATACACATCTGTTAATATGGTAATAAAAATATGGCAGACTTACCAAATTGATCTTCTTTATATAATGAGTATCCAGAACAATTGCAGAAGGAGGTGTGGGAATAACAGCATTTACTGTTTAAATTAATTAATATATATTGTCACAATCACAATAATTAATTTCTTTGATTTGTTATATAAAAATCAATCTGTTAATGAATTTGCAATAAATAATTAGATTGATTTATTGACACACATCTTTCTATAGACTTTCAGAATAATACTTTTAATATATAAAGAGAACCAATTTGAAATTGGCTGCCATTCACTTATTACTACATTGTCAGATGATTAGAGGAAATATTTTCACTAATTGATTGAAAAGTACTATACTATACAATTATGGTATAACAAACTATACTTTTTTATATTATAGTTAAGGTTTATCAACAAAATATGAGCTATTATATGCTTTATGTGTTGTTATATCTGAGGGGGACTTGAAACTATATTTAGTGTAGTTTATAGCTTATATATATATACTTGAGGTGCAGTAGTTACAAAGACATTAATTTTGGCATATTATTTGTCACTTTGCTTTTTTTTAAATATCTATGACAATAGTTTACGTTTACACATTTTTTTGCATACAAATCACTGATAAGATTAATGGTTTTAAAATAATCTGCAGATTTTTCTACCATACAGATCTCATACAAATATTTTAGAAATCTCATGAAAATTCTAATCTCAAAGCAGGACAACAAAGGTCTGATGAGTTGTATCATAACACAAGGAAAACAATGTATAATTGACTGGTAGATTATTTGAACCCAGTTATTTGAGAGAGTGATTTATTTTTATTATCTTTTTCAAAAGAAAAATTGTCAGTATTTTATTTAGATATTCATATTTCTTTATCCAATATATTTGTAAAATATTTATTTTAACCAATAATGACATAGTTGGAATTTGAGAATATTTGTATTTTAAGAATACAAGTTGTAAAAATGTAGTTAAACCATCAAACATCACATGATTATGATTTCTTATGGTTGGTCATAACTGTTACTAAAATATGCAAAACACTCCTTACAGTCATGCCACTCAGTACAAGCCAGAGTAATCAATGGATACCAGAAGGCTTGTGTATAAAATCTCTATCTAGTGCCTACCTATCCAATATCCCCAGACTAGTTTCTGGCTTGTGGTCTTTATCAGTGTGGAGCATTAAATTCGAGGGGACTACACCTAGATCTTAGAATCTAATGCAAGCTTTCAGCAGCCATTTTTTATCTCTATTTAACTACAAAATCATGATAATAAAATTGAAAAAAAAACAATATTTTCAATCTAAGCTCATTAGCTTATATAGTCATAGAGCATGAAAATGGTGATCATGTGAAGTTTGGTGGTGTTTAGTGGTTTAATACCAATCCTGCCTAATAGGCAGTGAAAACTATGATTATTAAAGAACCAAAGACACACAAATGTATTGGTACTGAACTGAGTTCAGACCTATACAAGTATATAAGCTAATGAGCTTAGATTGAAAATATTTTGTTTTCTAAATTTTATTCTCATAGTTTTGTAGTTAAGTAGAGATAAAAGGTAGTTTCTGAAGGGTTGTATTAAATTCTAAAATTTAGGTGCAGTGCTCTCAGATCCAAGACTCCTCACTGTTGAAAGCCACAAGTCAGAAACTAGTCTGTGAATATTGTACAAGTAGGCACTAGATAGGGATTTTATGCACAATCCTTCTGTCAACCATTGATTACTCTGGCTTGCACTGAGTGGCACTGCTGTATGGAGAGTTTTGCTTGTTTTAAAAATGTAGTTAACAATATAAAGTGGAAGTTGTTTTTACTGGCTAATAAAAATTACTTTTATAAATATTGATGATTTTTTTTATATATTTAAATAATAATACTTTTAATTTTGATCTTTAAGACAAATTATCATTCCTTTATATTTTTTAGGAATAAACAATACACCTTAAAATAGTTATAATTGGGATTTATGCTTTTCAATTTTGTTAAAAAAAAAACAAATTTTCTGTTTCAAGGTAATTTTATATGGCCTAAGAGTGAATGCAGAAAATACAATGAGAAATCACAAGTTATAGGTTACAGAGCGATATATACAAAAAAATTATGATCTGAAATTTCAAAAAATTACAAAACATGTGCTATTTTACAGTTCTATATCATTTTGCTACAAGGTGGAAAGGTCATTTGTCTTGTCTATATTCAAATTTTAGTGTTAAAACACCTTGCTTTAGTGAGTTATGGGTGAAGAAATCAATAGCCCTTAATTATTGTTTTCAAATATACTATTTAAGGGGTATTTATTCAGGTGCTGTTTAAGCCAGTTGTGGGTTTCCAGGATTGTATGGTCAGGTATGGGTCTGCCTATTTCTTGTCTGTTTCTTGAATGTTTTTAATTATGTTGAAGAAGCAGTTACTATTTCATCATATGGTAGCTTCTGAAAAATTGCTTGCATCTGGTTAACCAGATGGCAACATTTATGAATGCTACAAGTCTGATTTCTGAGAAAATGCCTCTTTTTATAACCTCTTGAAGAGACATTAAATCTCGACCATTATTTTTAATGTATTTGTGAAAGCTGTGTTTTAGACATTGCCAGACTGAGCAAAAGTCAAGTATATAGTCTTATTCTACCAAGCTGGAAAAACAGAGGTATCAAATAGGTTCTATGTTAAAGCCTCTTTTGAAAAGGAATGTAGCAGTGGAAAGGTTTCCTAGGTTAATTTTCAGAATAAAATCTGTGTGTTTAGGTGACAGTTTCAATCAATGGCCTAGTTTAGGCAATTTATTTATGTCAGTGGGGGAGGTAGGGGTGTTCCTTCTGAGTGTTTGGGTTAGATAGATTGAAGGCCTCCCAATAAGTTATTTTTGTATTGAACATAGTCATTGAAAGTATGATGTTAGTAGAAATGTCTGAGATCTGTGTTTGAAGCCAGATGGGACTGTGCTTCAGAGAGAGCAGTCTCTCAATAGGAAGAATTTGTTCTTTGGAGAGTTGACATTGGGTCCTGCAGTCAGAGTATAGTTTAAAATATAGATTATAGGTTCTTTGTATTGCAAATACTTTTATTGAGTGCACTCTCAGTCCATTCATGTCTTTTGGCTATTGGAGGGTGTGCAGACTGATGAATGATCTGCACCCACCTCTACAGAGTTGAAGATAGTGGGATTCTACTTTTTCAATGAAGGTTGCTGTTGGTTTAAAGACCACAAGGTAATATATAATCTTTGGCAAAATGAGGGAGTTGAGAAGTGATAACTTTCCAAATGATTATGTATATTCTTGAAAAGCATGTTATAATGTTGCCTACTTTATTTAATAGTCTCCATTGTAGTTCCATCCTCATTAGTGTGGGACATGTTGAATCCTAGGAAAAGCTGAGGCATGGCTTGTAGTAAATCTGTTATACTAATGACTGTTTTAATGTTCTAAATTTTTTATTAGCTCCTTTTAATTGCAAGCCAGTGCATCCAGCTATACTGTTGTAACAGGTTTTCGAGAATGTTAATTTCTTCAAATGATTTGAGAAACACCACCTCATCATCCATGTAGGAGATGTGGGTGATGTTTTCATTAAGTATAAGGATGTAAATCCCAGGGAGTGCATCCTTAATGTTCATGAGCAAGAGATTTACATAGATCATGAAAAGGAGTGCACTCAATGTGGAGCTCTATGGGATGGAAATTCAGGGTTTGAAACTAAGGAAAGGTCTCCCATCTAGAGAGAGAAGAAAATCTCACAGTTAGCAAAGAGTTTCTCCATGATCTGGATGTATGCCAGAGTAAATTAGAGGGCCTCAAGTTCACTAAGTAACACATCAATTTGGATAGAGTCAAAGGCTCCAGAAAAGTCAAGTTGGACAGTGACCAGCTGGGATTGCCTTGTTCTATGGAAATGGTCAATGAGGAGGTGAAATCAGCTGACAGCATCATCAGTCAATGAACCTCTCTGGGTGTATTGATGTCTGGAAAGCTTTGGAATGATTTTCTCTTGAATTTTGCCTTTTATGATGCTATCAATGATTTTGATTAGAAGGGGAACCATAGATATTGGCCTAATGTTATTTAGGTTGACAGGTAGATTCTTTTTTAATAAAAGGGACCACTAATATAGGACAGATCCCAGGAAGATATAAACTATCAGTGACCATGAGAGCAATGACACCCTTTACAATGTGTAAGATAATTTTTTCCAAGTGCATCAGAAGAAATCTGAGGATTCCAAGCATGCTGGTATGGGTATGTTCATGAAGGCTTTTAATTTTTGAACTGATGTCACCTTTGGCAATGCTGTGAGGATTAGTTAAATCATTCACAAACTTACATCATCCAACAGCAGTTCCTATGAGCTGTAGTTTGGTAAAATAAAAATCCCTAATTTTGTTAAGCATAATGCTGCCAGAGTAAGTGTTACCACCAATACATAAAAAGGAGGGTGCATAGTTTCTTTTTCCTGACCCCAGTGCCCATATAATGTAGCCTGGGGTCCAGAAATCTTGTTGTTACAGGTAATTGTGTGCACATTTAATATGAATATATTCAGCAAGAGACCATCTGGTTTGTTTGTATGTAAACATTAGGTGTATGATTTCATGGATATTGTATTCCGTAACTTGGTGTTTTAGTTCAGATGTAATCCTGTCAAGTTCCAAAAGTAATTCTAAAGCCTCTTTCTGATATCTATTATATTGGTTGATAATTCCTTGTATTGTGTTTATGAAAACATTCCTTCCCTGGAATGCTGGGAGATTCCATATCTGCAATAATTTGCTTAATTTATGAGTGGCAATTTTTTTATGTTATTTTTTTATTCAAAGTAATAATGAATATAAGAATATATTAGGTGTAAGATAATCTTCAGAAAAATAGGTAAACTTAAAAAAATACATTTGTTTTAAAATATGATAAATCATTTGCAACTTAATTCTAGAAAAATAATTGCATAAATTAAAAACTATTATAAGGATCAAATGGTGGAAAGATTTAGACATCATACTAACAAATAAGAGTTGATCACCTTAATTCATCAATTTTACATTTTTCAAAGACACAGAAAGCCTATGGTAATAACTGAATAATTGTAAAATATATACCATATGTGTAACACTTTTTGTAAAAAAAAACTAATTCTTCTAATGAAGCAAAAATAAAGAAATATCAATTAATGCTTAAAAAATATAAAATATATAGTAAAAAAGGTAGATTAGGGAGTCAAAAATCTCAAAACAATTATGATGAAAGTTGTTATCACTATTATACCAAAGAAATATCAGATTAGACAAGGTTAAATGTTACAAATACATTGAAACTGATATCAAAAATGGAAAAAGGATCAATTAAACTCTTGAGAATGACAGTAAATAGACAGGAATCTGTGGTAACAAAAATGCAATCAGAAAGACTATTAAAACTGGTAAAACTCTCCATATAGTAGTGTCACTCAGTGCAAGCCATAGTAATCAATGAACACCAGAAGTCTTGTGCATAAAATCCCTATCTAGTGCCTACTCATCCAATCATAGTTGTGTAGTTAAGTAGAGATAATATGTGGCTGGGTAGATGGTTGCATTATACCATAAGACCTAGGTGCAGTACTCTCAGATCCAAGGCTCCTCACTGATGAAAGCCACAAGCTAGAAACTAGCCAGTTGATATTGAATGAGTAGGCACAAGATAGAGATTTTATGCACAAGTCTTTCAGCCTTCACTGATTACTCTGCCTTACACTGAAGGGCACTACAGTATGGAGAGTTTTGCCTATTTTAACAACAGTTGTGAGCAACCATAAAAATGGTAATCATGTGATGTTTAGCAGAAATAATATATAAGGTATTTGGATGTTCAGTGAAAAGGTGTATAAGAGAATATTATTTTTTTGTAAAAATATGCAAAATAATAAGAAATTTTAAAATATTATAAAAATACTCACTATTTAATTTTAAAGTGATAAAATATTACAAGGATATATAAAATAAACATCAATAAAAATAATAGAAAAATAATAAAAATACCTATTAAAATTACATTATCATCTTATAATAGTTAAATTAACATCTTATAATAGTTAAATCAGCATTTTATTTAATACTTTCATAGGATAAATAAATTAAAGAAGATTGTGAATTCTGGAAATGATACTACAACTGGAGAAATAGATAATTAATAATATTTTTATATGTGGAACATTGCATGAAAACAAGTACACTAACTATCATAAATACTGCCAATATTTAAGAAAAAAAAACCAGATAAAATAAGAATGTGCAAATTAGATAATCGATACTGTAGTTAGTATTATAAGAAGTATTAAAAAGAAGGAATCTGTTTAAAAATATTTAGCAGCTTAAAAACCTGGAAGGTGAGTGTTAAAAGTATCAATTAACAAATGTTATTATTTTCATCGCTTTACAGATATAGATGTAAAAACAGTTAAACTATATATAGCTAAGGCTTTACATCATTAGCGTAGAAATCAATTAATATATATAAATGTGTGCTCTGTGCCCTCATCATGAAGCTATTAAACGTAAGTAATATTATCAAAAGTTACTGCCAAGTGTTTTCGGAATAGTTTATAGTCCCATATTCATGGCTACTTGTATTCAGTCAAGAACTGCAATACTAATGCAAATTTATGCAAATTCATATGAAGATGCTACATAGACCATTTTTGAGACAGAGAAAGTCAGGGAAGTTTACTATATAGTAAGCCACCCAGCGGCATATAATAGAAGAGAGGCCTGCTTTTCTCTGTCTCGAAAATGGTCTATGTAGCATCTTCATACGAATTTGCATAAATTTGCATTAATATTATAGTTCTTAACTAACCACAAGTAGCCATAAATATGGGACTATAAACTGTCCCAAAAGCACTTGGTGGTAACTTTTGGTAATTTTACTTATGTTTAATAGCTTCATTATCTGTACACAGAGCACACACACATATATATATATATAAAATTAAGAGCGTGCTTATAACTCTAAACAAGCTTTTTTTTTATGATAAATGCTACTACAAGAGAAGGCATTCAAATCATTTTTATCTTGGATTGTCCCCATCCCCAGACCGGTTTTGACCTATGGTACCCATAGGTCGAAACCAGTCTGGGTATGGGGACAATCCAAGATAAAAATAATTTGAATGCCTTCTCTTGTAGTAGCATTTATCATAAAAAAAAAAAAAGCTTGTTTAGAGTTATTAGCACGCTCTTAATTTTACATATTTGTAAGTGCAAGCTATATATAAGTCATGTGATATCTGACTTGTTATTATATATATATATATATATATTGTGCCCTTTTCTATAGGTCAGTAATAGTTCATAACAGTCAATTACTAAAAAATTTTAAATTTAGAATATGTTCTTTTAATATATTAATTATAGTTTGTCCATTATATTTTTAACGTACAATTTAAAGCTAAAGAAAATTCGTGGTATATAAAATTATAGCGAATTATTTAAAAAGTAGTTAAGTAAAGTTTAAACTATTGTTTCATATGGTTGTAAAAGCTGGCCATATTAAATAACTCAGCTATAAATATTAAAAGTATGTTTAATAAGCTCAATTTTAATAGTCTTAAATGTATAGATAAATAAATGTTATACAGTATTTAAATTTATAAACTATGTTTAATAATCAAAATTAATATAATATATTTTAAAAATAAACTTTATGATGGTGAAATTTGTATTTAATTCTATATTTTCTAAATTGTTCTTCCAAATTTTTTATAATTATTTTATCTAATATAATAAGTGTATCAATTTTATTAATCTGGGCAGAGAAATGGATTAAAAAAATCGTCTGTCAAAGTTATTAATCATGTGACTTGTATACTAATACTTTCACACACATGTTTGTTTGTATTTAAAGTAACGAAGTTTAAAATATTTGAAAAGTTATATTATAGAATTGGATAGAATTATTGCCTATCATAAAAGCAAATAATAATAAATATTAAGTTAACTATCATATGTAATGTTTTAAATAATGTAATAAAGATGAATACAGTTAATAAAAAAAATTAAATATTTTGTTTAAATAAAAATAGATAAATGGAATAAGTTATTAAAATTGTTTTAAAAGTTATTTTAAATGTTTAAATAGTTTTAATAAAATAATAATTTATTCAAAAGTAATATTTTAAATAATATTTTAAGTTCATTACGTCATAATTTCTAATTTTGAAATTTAATTCTACTTGAAATTGAAAATATGTAAATTTGTTCTCAAGCTAAAGTAAGAATTAACCAATAAGAATAGGTATTCTTACAGACTATAAATATGATTTGCACGGGGTTATCGGGGGAGATTAATAATGTATTGAAACCGGAGAAAGGTAAATTAGAACTATCAAAAAGATAATATTTTAAAATTTTTATTTTAGTCAATTCTTTTTTTAGTACTTTCTTATCATTTTATTTGCTAAAACTAATTGATAATTTTTAAAAGTATTTTTGCAAAAGAGGGTGTTAAAATATAATAATTTAGAAACTTCGTGGAAATGATTTTCTAATTTTTAAAGTAATTACCAGTCGTATTTTATCTAAAAATTTAACCTAAGCTTCGCAATAAAGGATGGATATACTACGAAATAAAATGAATATAAATTGTAATACTGTAAAAATGTTTGGAATATTTATTGATACAGCTCTATTAATATTTCACCGGAGAACTGTTCTGGTACATACAAAACCACAGCTCAGACATTATACGGAGTCTAAAAAAATGTATTGAAACGTATTATTTATAAGCTTATCCAAGATTTATTATTAAATAGTAATAAGACAATTATATCTCATGAATCATTTTATAGAATATTATATTCAAAGGAGTAAAATGTTATATACTTTCTGAAGGTAACATTTTAAAAAAAATATTTTCAAGAATTAAAGAAAGAACCCAGGAAAATATGTTACAGAAGCATTTTTGATATTAAAATATCCATTCTTAGAATTATTTAAAAATGTATTTAGAAAAGATTTGTTTAAAAGTACTTGAAGTTTTTTTTTTAAAGTGATATATAAAAATACCAAATGAAAGTTTAAATGTATCAAGAAGGAAACATATATAAAAAAGTGAACACATAGTTGAATAAAAGATGGATCCATGGAAATACAAATAGTACTTAAAAGTTTATCGAATATTTTT
The DNA here is from genome assembly GCA_028023455.1 of Epiperipatus broadwayi. Taxonomy (NCBI): domain Eukaryota; kingdom Metazoa; phylum Onychophora; class Udeonychophora; order Euonychophora; family Peripatidae; genus Epiperipatus; species Epiperipatus broadwayi. Next base: position 89,904 of record JAQFVV010006497.1, read on the forward strand.
TAAAGTTAAATTAGATGGATTGATGCATTGGATATGCAGAGAATATTGGTAGAGAAGATTAAGAAGCTTCACGGGATTAATTAATATTATGATTGAATAATTATCATCCTAAATACTAAAACCAAGGATTATTTTCTATAAATTTTATGAAATGGATTAATAATTATTTTTATTTTAAACTTTAATGTGCTTGGAGGAGAACATTTTTAAAAACTCTAGAGAAAATAATAAACATTTTGGACTTATCAGGAACTATCGTCAAGAAAATATGTAATTATAGTTTTGATTCCTTTTATTTTGTTAACCTAGTTTAAATCTAAATTTTTATATAAGATTAGGAAAAAAAATAAAAACATTAATTTATTAATATTAAAATTTTATGATATAACAATCTAATAATTTAGCTAAAATATTTTAATATAAAGTGTATGGGTGTGAATTTTTTTTATATCTGCAATGCTCAAGTGGATAAAGGAAGCCTACTGAACACGATGGCTAGATAAAGGTTATTGGTAATAATAATAACTATTGATAATATATAATGTATATTATTTTGTTTTCATTAGATCATCCATAAATTGGAAGAATGAAGTGTAAAAGTTTTTTTTTACTTATATGTGCCGCATTTCATACAACATTTTAAAAAACATTATGAGATAGGATTGATTTGAAAATATGCATACGACGATTTTTTTTATTAGTGATATAATCCAACATAACAAATAATCATGTGATTCTTTTAAAATTTTCATGTTAGGATATTCAAATATTGTCTAAGTAGATTGTATATGATTAGACATATAGAATAATGAAGTAAGCAGACTTTTCTTGTGGAACAGCTAGATTGTTTAACTATTAATGAATTTTATTTATTGTTTTGTAAATGCAGATAGTTATTTATTGATGTAAGATGTGGAAAATCTTGAGAAATAATGTTGAGATAGTGGCTTGGACGTACTTAGTGAACAGGAAACCAAGATGATGTTTTAAAAAATAGGATGTTATAAGGAATGGAAATAATATTTAGCCTTTATGTGAATATCAGCATAGTTAACAAAACCCTATGACTGATACACATTTTATTTGGACAGTGTTTATATTTCTTTAAATATTTGATGTTCTAATAAAGCTGAAGAAATAGCTTTAACATTGTCCCTATTAGTCAGGTAAATGTCATACCTCTTCACACTGTACCATGATTTTGAGATATGTTAAGAGTAATACTCTAGCTTTCTTCCTTAATCCTATGAATCTGTTTTCGCTATCTTTATTTCAAGTAACTGCATCGTTCAGTAAGATATGTTTAAGAGAAATGATGAATAATTTAGAATTTAGGTTATGCTATCGTTTTGTATAAGATTGGTTTATTTGCTTAGAAGGAATAGGACGTTATAACTTAAAATTGAAGATCCAAAGTATCCTAAGGAAAGAAAAGAATCATATAATATATTTTGAATTTTATTTCGGAAATGAAATATAATTTTTTTTTTTAAAATAAAGCATCTAAACAAAGATATTTTCTTTAAAGTGATAATAATTTTAAATGCTTTATTATTATTTTTTTAAGAGAAAATAAGTATTGCATATTTTTAAAATACAATAGTACAAAGTAAATTATGTAAACAATATGCATAGTATATTTTTTGTTTATTGATTAACAGAAATATATTGATGATTACACTTATATCATACTAAAGTAAGGCTTAAAGAATAATATATTATGATTAGTAAACATTGTGCAATAAATACTAAAATCTAGTACTGAATTTTGGATATTTTGTGTAACATCTTTGACATTGCAAGATGAATTTTTTTTAATATTTTGAAAAGTCCATACTCATTATAAAATTTTGTTTTCTATAGAATGTTTTTCTAAGTATGAATTTTTTAAAATAAGATAGTTTAATAATATTAAGGATAAAATGCTGTTGCTAATAAAGTAGATAAATCTATTTGTAATAAGGTAACCATAATGAGAAACCAAATAGTAACATTTTTTTTTTAATTTTGTCCTAAATCTAAATAAAGATATAATTGAAATATAAATTATTTTTTTATAACCCGGTAGATCAAACTGTAAAGTAAAAAAGTTAAGGATATCCACTGTAAATAGTGTAAATAAATTGTTTATTTATTTGTTGTTAGTAATAAACTTTGTTAAATTTTGTTATTTCAAAAATTTTGCGTACGAGTTATTTATTTCTCCACATCGCTGCATGAAATCACGATATATGCATAATAATCGAAACAAACATATAATTTTGCACAAAAAGATAAATAGAGAATTATTTAAGAATTTAAATATTTTATTGGTATTCATTATAATTAAATAATCATAATCTTACATTGTTTTATTGGTCATAAATCAGTTATCACAATATTATATTAAATTATATGCCATCAGTTGCCACACATATTTTGTTTGTCAGATTATTAAAATGCTACTACATATTTATTATATCATTACATGAAGGTAAAAGATTATATAAAATTATTTTATTATTTTATTATGGTAATAAAAATATAACGAAAAGAAAAGATATCCAGTAGTAATTAAACAATGAAGAATATTATTATTATTATTTATTATTATTAGTTTAAGTGTAGTAGATTATCACATAAAATCCCTTCTCATATTTTACTACCTATTTTTAAATTAACTTAGAATAAACTTTATGAACCTGAGATTATTTTATTGAGCTAGATTATTACAAATAGAAGATTAAGACTTAATTATTAGTTTAATCTTAGTGAGTAGAAGTTATTAAAGTTGTAAGAATACTATGAGTTTGTTATTTGAAATAGTAATAAAGGGGGGGGGGTAGTCTTCTTATGCCATTGAGGTAGTATCCTGTGGGATATTGGCTCAATGTAATCTATCTTGTCACCTGTATTTTCACTTCAAGTTTCATAAAAATATTAAATATTTATTTAATTTATTTTTATAAACTGAACCCTATTCGTATTTTTAATTTGAAATAGTGAAATATTTTAATTTTAATGCTGAATATTTTAGTTATTAATTATTAACTGAGATAGAACCCATTTTATTTTATATCATATATTATCTGGAAGTGAGAATGCACAAGACAGGTTACAATATATATTAAACTATATATGTATATGTGTCACGAGGGGTTAAGTTATATGGAAAAAATGGGTGCTGGTAAAAAAATTTGTTAGTGTGTTAAATAAATTTATAAACTGGGCAATACTTAATTTTTAAAATTGTATTTAAATTAATTTTGTTAACAAATTTATTGAAAAATAATTTTATTTTGACAAAAACATTATTCAAATTTAAGGTCACATAGTCAACTAATGACATTTTGCAAAGTTACTCTTAATATGATTACATTACTCTGTAAGAAAAAAGTTATTAATATTATATCAATCTATTTGACATTAAAATGTCAATCATTGTATTGATTTTTCACTCTTCATGAACTTATATTTTAACTGTCATTAGTTGAAGGTTGGACTATATTTTCAACTTTTTATTTTATCAAATTTATCTTTATTCCTTATTATATTTGCAGAAATTTATAATTATTTCTCATAAATAAAGTTACAATTCACAGTTATTTTTAGTATACTTTTCCAACTTTGAAAATATCAAATAAAAATGATAAACTGAAATATATAATAAGAATAATAACTGACTTATTATTGAATAATTATGTATCGCTGATAAAGATATTTAAATTAAAACCAGACTTCTTTTTACTATTTCTAACAACCAAAATGAATTATTATTCAAGTTTTTGAAGTTAATAAAATTCTGTTTAAATTTAAATGTCAAATATAAAATCTGGTGTCATCATAAGAATGTGTTCTCTTTCCACCCATTTTAGGTTGCAGCCATACTTTATTGACTTTTTTTGCTGTCAGCTGTTAAAAATAAATATTTTTGAATAAAATCTGAAGTGAATCATATTATTCTTTTAAGAGAATAAATATACCAGAAATAAACTATAAGTACATAAATAACCTATGACAAGTATAAATTTTCATTTTCAAAATCAAAACAAAAGAATGATATTCTCATACCAAATGTTCTTAGAGGAAACAAAAAATTACTAAACCCTGAACATGTTGTCTGATTGTCTACCCATTTGTAATAGATTTCTTGTTACAATACTGACAACTTGACACTTTGTCTTATGTAAATAAAATTATATTATTTTAGTTCCAGTTTTTTCTTCCTGTTGAATAAATGCCAACCCAGCAAAGAGAATGAATTAAAACTGATATTGCCAGCAACCATTAGTAGTGATTCAATCTTACATTAAGAGACCAGAACATGTTATTTCTACTTATTTCAGAGTGGCTAAACATTAAAGAAAGTAGAATCATATGACACCCATAGTAACTAAACTAATTTTATAAATCAATACTCTAAATATGTAATTAAATAATAGTTTCCCTCATGACATTTATTATAGACTAATTTGACAAATTCAATCTCCAATAACAGTATTTGATGTATTTGTTCGATATAAATCAACAATAAAAATCTCAAATACCATGATTGGAATTTGAATTTATCCAAGTTTTCTTATACATAATTTTAAATGTTAATATCCTTAATAATTACTTAAATAGTAAGGTCAATTTTATCTGACAAATAAATTAACATTAATGTAAACAATAGATGCTATTGATAAGGTTGTTAAGTGATTTTTTAGGAATTTGACTTTTGAAATATAGTAATGCATTTAGGTTTACTTTGTTTCTAAATAGAAAACATACATTTTTAATTATTAGAATAAACTTACCATGATTCTTTACTGCTTATAGTTATTTATATTTAAACAAGCTGATATAGAGAATATCACTGAATTGATAATTATTTTTTTAAAACCAATGTTTTAATAATTACTTAAATAGTAAGGTCACTTTTATCTGACAAATAAATTAACATTAATGTAAACAATAGATGCTATTGATAAGGTTGTTAAGTGATTTTTTAGGAATTTGACTTTTGAAATATAGTAATGCATTTGGGTTTACTTTGTTTCTAAATAGAAAACATACATTTTTAATTATTAGAATAAACTTACCATGATTCTTTACTGCTTATGGTTATTTATATTTAAACAAGCTGATATAGAGAATATCACTGAATTGATAATTAATTTTTTAAAACCAATGTTTTAAGATTTCATGTTTTAATAAAAAAGTTCTATATTTTAATTAATGATGGCATTATAAAAATATTATAATGAAAAATTATTCCTAAAATGCATGCATAATGCAGAAACATAAACATTATTTAAATAGTATAAGAATTAAAATTGATTTTTTCAAGCATTGTCATTGGAAGTTGCATCTACACAAATTAACTTAAACATTTTTATGCAGCTGTATATATTTATATTGAAATGAGTAATGTATTGTTTATTTAATATCATTCTTGTGGTTTCCTACATAGGTGAAAGATATATTTTTATTTTCAAAAAATTAAATAATATTTAAAGTCTATTGTCAATGAATTTATACAAAATAACACAATTAAATAAGAGATTAAAAAAAATCAGACTTTTAAAATGTTGAGCAAATTTATCAATTCAAATTTAATAAACAATTAAAACAAGCAGTTCAAAACAAAACTAAAACACCACCAGTTAAACTTGGATAAAAGGTTTTTTATGGCTTTCAAGTTGGATTCTCTCTTTATTAAAATCACATCAGATCTCATACCATATTAGTGAATAAAACATATAAAACCATGGCATGTACTTCAAATAAACCTAATTAAAATGAAGAAACAACACTTACTTCAATTGCAAAGCAGATATTGTTAAGGATTATGGCCACATATGAACTGATCAATACTTCTCATTGGAAATAAAATAATCTATGATTATTTTGCTTGTTATGTCTTACCTTTAAAGGTGACTATTTATACTTTATCTTAACAATTTTAAGATAATATTGAATACTAATATGTTATATCTTATATCATGAATTGTTTAAACAAAAATCAAGCATTAAAAAAAAGTTAGTTGCATATTAATTCATGTGAATCTAAAAATATATTCACTTTGTATTATGTAGGGATTGTACATTAAAATTTTGTAAATAACTTTTTAATACATGTTAATCTAATGTTATTTTGTAGAAATTCTTTAGTTGTTTTTTTTTTTTAAAAAGAGTAATAAATATTGATAATAATGAAAATGTAATATTTATTTTAAATGTAATGTATCCACAAATAAACCATCCAAGTGTTAAATAATTAGAGTAAATAATTAGCAATAGCTTTAAGAATGATTTAACTGTATCCATTCAGTCATTTGTTTATAGTTAATCCTGAATTTGATTGCTGAGAATTAGATTTTGTGTAGGTAAGCTTATTGAATATATGTATGCAGTTGTTTTTCTGCTATCAAATAGTTTTAAAATATTTGTATCCTTATGGGAGGCTCCAATTCTACTTGTTTTAAAAAATTACAGATCAAACTTAAAATGACCCATCCTTGTAAAAGTTGTAGTTTTATTAAATAGGGATTCAGATTTAACAAAGGCCATTTCCTATAGTTAATCGCATAGAGAGATGTTGTGGTTATATTTATCCCATATTAAATATATGCACATGTTTGTACTAGGAAACTTATAAGTCAAAGAAATGTCTTATATTTATAGGTACATGCATATGTAGAGTTATATTTTAAGTTTATCAAAGTAGGTGATTCACTGTATGGCAAATGTATTTGATTGTATAATTGTATTAGTATTATAGGGTAATTGAAGATGAAGATTAAATGTAGCAAAGAAACCTTGGATATTTTATAAATAGTTATTGCTTTCCTGCAAGCATATGAAATATGGCAATATTTTATAAAAGATTGGAGAAAAGGGTTGGATAAAAAAAGTGATATGTTGACTGACAATTATATTTTGTAATCAAATAACTGCTGTTTTATGTGTCAACCTCTTTAATCTACACTCATTTATTGGGAGTAATTTATGCCCTTCATGATTTGACCAGGCAATGAAAATAGAGGTTTTGTGTGGTAATCCTGATTATCCTATTAAATAAAATATTGTTAATATATATATATATATATATATATATATATATATATATATATATTCATGTTATATATATATATATATATATATATATATATAACATGAACCACCATTTCTTATGCTTGCTCATAACTGGTATTAAAACAGAAAAAACTCTCCATACAGTAGTGTCTCTCAGTGCAAACCAGAGTAATAAATGGATCCAGAAGGCTTGTGCATAAAATCCCCATCTAGTGCCTAGATCCTAAGATTTAGCTGCAGTGCTCTCAGATTCAAGGCTCTTCACTGACAAAAACAACAAGCTAGAAACTAGTCTGGGGATATTGGATGAATATGCACTAGATAGGAATTTTATGCACAAGCCTTCTGGCATAGATTGATTACTCTGGCTTGCACTGAGTTGCACTACTCTATGGAGAGTTTTTCCTGTTTTAAAAATGTATATGTCAGTCTATTTCCTGAAGTTTAAAAACAGGTGGCACTTGAATAAAATATATAATTAAAAAATGTAAATCATCGAATACTTAATCTACCAATTACAATATATATATATATATATATATATATATATATATATATATATATATATATATATATATATATATATATATTTGAAAACAAGGGCTTGTTTATATTAAGAAATATTAGTTGTGTGTGTTAGTTATATTCTGAAGTATATTTAAAATAATCAGTCAAAAACATACACTACTCAGACGGCCAAATTTAATTACAGATAGTTGTAATCGGTATTATACATTATATTTCCTGAATTTTGTTCTGTTTAATTAATATATCTAAAATTGACTTAAGAATTGATTAATTAAAAAATTAATAACACTTTAATATGTAATACTAATTAAAATGTTGTAATCAATGCCAATTTACTAATAAAAGTCATCACCAAATATCTTTAATTATAATGCCATCTTGCCAAGATTTTTTATGTTCTTGGAAATATATTTTACATATAAGTACATTCCATAATGATACTAGGAAAGTTAACATTGCGAAGAGTGTAACACAGGGTGACTCCATATCTCCAAAACGTTTTACAGCAGTGCTGAATGAAGTATTTTGTGGATTAAATTGGGAAACTAAAGGAGTAATAGTAAATGGAGATTATTTAAGTGATTTACATTTTGCAGATGCTATAGTTGCTTTCTTTTCAAATAATGTTTCAGTGCTTCGCGAAATTAAATGAAAGTAAAAAAAAGTACAACTAAAGGTAAATGTTAAACAGACTAAAGTACTTTCCAGTGGATTTTTTCAAAAGATGCAAATAAAGATTAATTATGATGAATTAGAAGAAGTTAATAACTACAAATTCATTGGCCAGATTATTACTGCAGATCGAAACATAAGGTATTAAATTAATCAAAGAATTAAACTTGGTTGGGCTGTTTTTGGTGGGAATAACTTAATACAAAATGGAAATATATCTATGTGTTTGAAAAGGAAGATTCTTGATAAATATGTTTTATCAGTTTTTACGTTTGAATCTGAGACTTGGACATTTAATATAATAGTACCACAGAGATTTCACACCATTCAAAGAAGTATGCAGAGATGCATGTTAGGAGTAACAAGAAGAGATCAAAATGCAATATATGGGTAAGAGAACAAATGGGTGTTGCTGACATCATTGGAAGAATTCAATGACTGAAATAAAGTTGGGTTGGAAATATTGCTAGAAGAGATGATAATAGATGGACAATTGAAATCTTACACTAGATTCCAAAAGATTGTAAAAGACCCAGATATATATTATATGTCAGATGGATGGATGAAATAACAAAGTGTGTAAAGATAATGTGGAGAATAGAGGCTAGAGATCAGAGAAGATCGATTGACATCGGAGAAATGGTCATGCTGCAATGGTTTGATAATGGTTGACAATGATATGCATGATACCAAGTACATGCAATATTTTGCATCTTTAAATGTTATTAATATAGGATATAATGACTATTTTAAAACATAACTAGATCTTCACTTTACACAATTAATATTTAAATATATTTTTATCATAATAAAAAAATCCACTTTTTTTGTAATAATGATAAAAAAAAACTTTTCAGAAAAAGTCTGAAGATGGATCAATATTTTAATTATAACGATATATATATATATGATATACAAAACAAGTTATAAATTTCAAAATGTGCTTTTAGCTTGCATTTTTGATCACTAGATAAAGCTTTGCCAATAGCTCCTAACAAGCTCTGTTTACATAAATGCCGAGAGAAATAGAAATCAATATCTCTTTCATTGTCTCCCACCTCCAGACCATGGTTTCAAGCTAGTTGGCTCACGTCAGTGAAGGGTTGGAAGATCTAGTTTCTAGTCTTCCAACCCTTCACTGACGTGAGCCAACTAGCTGGAAACCATGGTCTGGAGGTGGGAAACAACGAAAGAGATATTGAATTCTATCCTTCTCGGTCGTTTATGTAAACAAAGCTTGTTAGGAGCTATTGGTAAAGCTCCGTCTAGTGATCATATATATATATATATAACCAACAACAACAAACAAATATTAGGAATATGCAGAAAACAAATAACTTAACGACCTTTCATTTTATTTTTAGACAATATAGACAACTTTTTCAGGACTGGATTAAGTAAAAATCAAACAATGTTACTAATAACTACAGGATAATGAATTATATTGATTATTTAGCAAAACGGGTTCGATGCTTATAAAACAGAAACAGTTTCTGCATCAAATTTCATAGTGTATCGTATTCATTTTTTTTTAATTGAGCCAATGATACAGATTAAAATATAATATATATAAAAGCAAAATATAAGAGGTTTTTTATTGCGTAACATTTGATTAATAATATAGAAAATGTAATTTCTTCAAAAAGGCAATATTCTGTTTTTGATAAATGATAATGTGTTGTAAATTTTAAAAAAAGTAATCTATAAAAAAGATGAAATCTTGTGTCACATAGATAACTTACTTTACGTTAATTATAATGAGAATGTAATAAATATATTTTATTAGAATATTACAAACAATAAATAAGATGTAGAATATTTTTAAAAGCAAACGTCTATATAGAAAATGTTTTGCATGACAGATAAACAGATTTTAATTAATAATAATGTAGTAACAATAATAAAAACATAATGTGAATTTAGCGATATGGATTTTTTTTAAAAAAATATATTAAATTTTAATTGTAACTTGCTACTCAGGTCAGCATACATGCCATAATCTGACTAAAATAATTATTTTTATAAGTTGATATTGTGAATATTATTAAGTTTATTTCGGAGTTTCTTGTTTATATAATTAAATATATATAAAATTAATATATTTTTGGTAATATCTTATAACATTTTTTTGCTTTAAGAAAACCTTCTTATAATATATATTTATTTTGTAATGATCTGCATTTCCTTAAGAAATGAAGGTGAATGCATCTAATTATAGTCGGACTTAGGGTCTTCATATAGGACTCCATGAATGATATCATCAAAATTAAATCCATGATTGCATCTATTTCATACAAGATAATTTAGTATCTAAATATTAAATATCGATCCAACTTAAACCAGTTCATTCAATTTTCACCTCTCTTGATTATTACGTTATGCTCAGTATTTGAACTCAGGATGAATTTTGCACTTAACTCTCTCCAGCGGTCCATAAATATCCTGGAATAGTAATAATAATACTTAATATAATCTTAATAGACTCTTAAAATTACTTTCAACCAAATTATTATGATGTTAACTTAGGATGATATATAGATATATGGGTATGTGTATTCAATCTTATTTTATTATGAAAATAAAATAAATAATTGAAATAAATCAGAAAATGTTTTAAAATAAAAAATAATAATAATATTTATTAACTGACAACAATTTAAATTTATCTTTATATATATATATATTAATGTGACAATATGATGTCAATATATATATATATCAAAATTTATAATTAAGATTGCTTTACATACTTTTCTACTATAGTAATAAATAAAATTTAAAATGATACCTTCCCATATCACCATAGTAGATATGTATCATAACACAAACAATAAATGAAAATTTATAATTTCAAAAAATTATAATAGTACTAACTAACTAAATTTAAATTAAATGATATAAGTATAAATGAAAGCTTTTTTTATATTAAATCCTTCTGAGGGAATTCCCCTTTTTGTAAGACACCCCCCCCCATCTATGCATGATTTCTATCATTGAAAGACAAGACCTTTCATCAAAGAATATTAGTCATTTATACAGAAAAATAAACAAATATTATTAAATTAATTGAATTAGTAATAAAAAAAATTTTGTCTTGTCATAAGTGAATGAATTTAATATGAAGAACAATAAAATCATACCTTCATATTACTTATTACCCTGATAAAATTTCTTTATAAGGAAGACCTAAATTTTATTACATAAAAAATATTTAACCCAATGATCTTTCCATTCTCTTTTCATCTAATGATTTTCGAAAATGGATTATTCCAACATAAATGGATTTAAGAAGCAAAGGAAATGAAAGTAGATATTTATGGATTTTGATATGCAAAGATGATATGATGTATTAAAATTTTATGGTATTGTCCTATTCATTTCCTAATTTGAGTACTAATTTTCATTAAGAATAATGTTCTTTTATTTTCTGTTCATAAATCATCAGTGAGGCAATCAATATAATCCATTGCTCATCAATGTTCCTCTCATGTAATGTTGACATCCCTTTTCGTAAATCACCTCACTATAAATTGAAGTTTGATATTGAATTATATAGATGAAGTATTTATATATTAGGCATTTCAGTAGGAATGAGTAATTACACTGGTTTTGGTTAGAACAATAGCATTTGATCCTATGGAAAATTGTCTTAACTCACAATGCTTTTTATATAACTTGAAATCTTCTTAAAGTAATTTTGTCTAGATATATAAGTGTTTTTGATAATATTTATCTTTCTTACAATTCATGTTTCCAATTATGTCATTAAGAATTTCTCTAAATGTTACATTAGAGGTATTTTTGTTTTTGAAATTATTATTAATGATCTTAAAGAGCAATTTATTTACTTTTTTCTCAAGTGATATTAGAGTTCTCTGTTAAATAAGATTTTATAAACAAGGAAAATACATTCAAACTATTGATCTATCTTTTAAATACGTTTGGTATTTGGTATTCAAACACAGCAAAATAACTAAGCATAGTGACTAGTTCATTTGTAAAAGATAGAATTAATTTGGAAATTATTTGATTTAGCCTTTATAGTAAAATCAACTTAGGTAATTAGCATGTGTTAAATGGTATTTCATTTCATAATTTTGTATTCAATTATTGTTGAATGCTTCATAATTAATAATTGTATAATTGAGTTTTAATTTTATTTCCTTCATGTTTAATTGCTAAGGTATGACTTGACCTAAGGTTATCTTTATGTTTTCCATCTTGATTAGTGACATTGGTCAACTTAAATAATTATTTTATATATATGAATGATTGAAAAATAATCATTTTCATATCTGATTTCATTAAAACAAGTATTTATTTGATTTGATTTTTGTTATTAAACATATATAGTCTAACATTTAAGTTATATGCATGAGTATAGGGATATCTTATAATGTAAAAGGATAACGTATATACTATATATAAATTTACAATTATAATTTTAAGTTTATGGTTTAATATTGCACACCCATATATATATAAAATACATATTTTGCGGGTTCATCCGTGTTAAAAACTTTTAATATCAATATACTGACGTTTCGACTTGGTCACACAAGCCATCCACAGAGTTATAAAAAGGTAGAAAGACGGTTGTAGAGGCGCTACAATCACTGGTTTGAATAAAACATTAAAAATCCCACCAATAGCAAAAATGTTAAATTTAAGAATGTTTTTTAAAGAAATCTTTCCAAATAGGAGGAAGTTTGCACGTATCATCTCCTTATTGATACAATCTGCCTTTTAAGTATCTCAATGCTTCTCTGATTTTCATTGGTAGAGATTATCACATCTGGATATGATCCTGGTACTAGAAAAATCTATTTTATGACTGAATCTATAGTATGGAGTGAGAGTGTATGATGATGAGTGTTGTTTAACTGCATTAGCTGCTCATCTCTCCTAACACTGATCACAATTACTCATACCTATGTAAGACTTTACAATTTTTACATGAGATTTGATAGACACCATGAGATTCAAGAGGGATTGAATCCTTAGGCTTGGTTATTATATTCTGATCTTTATAGCAGAAAATGCTGTATCTATATTATAGCGTTTTAATATACTCATACTGTCTTGTTCCTTTTACATATGGAACACAAATCCTAATAGCTGACTTATCATCTTTTTGTTTCCTATTTTTCTATTTTCTTGAAATAACTTTTTATAAATTTTAATTATAACTATTTGCTAATAAAACACTATTAATATGATTTATTTCTTCTTTCAGATGTGTGTCATCTGAAAGGTTAATGCTCTATTTAAAAGAGTTTTGGCTACAGAAACTATCTGAGTTGGGTGATGATGAGAATGGAAATGTAAATATCTGTCTGTGTGTGTATCCTTTCTGTAAATAGAAAAAGATAAACTATTTGGTGTTCTGGTGACTAGAACATCAAGAAAAGGAGTTTTCCATCAGACTCGTCTCCATTGTAAATTTAATATGAGGATGATATTATTTAAATGTAAGAAAAAATCATCTAATGTATTTTTTCCATGTTGCCATATGACAAAAGTGTCATCTATGTATCTGAGCCAAATGAGAGGTTTTAAAGATGATGATTCTAAAATATATAGAAACTCGTGCTTTAGAATCATCATCTTTAAAACCTCTCATTTGGCTCAGATACATAGATGACACTTTTGTCATATGGCAACATGGAAAAAATACATTAGATGATTTTTTCTTACATTTAAATAATAGCACCTCATATTAAATTTACAATGGAGACAGAGTCTGATGGAAAACCCCTTTTCTTGTGTTCTGTCACCAGAACACCAAATAGTTTATCTTTTTCTATTTACAGAAAGGATACACACACACAGATATTTACATTTCCATTCTCATCATCACCCACTCAGATAGTTTCTGTAGCCAAAACTCTTTTAAATAGAGCAATTAACCTTCAGATGACACACATCTGAAAGAAGAAATAAATCATATTAATAGTGTTTTATTAGCAAATAGTTATAATTACAAATTTATAAAAAACCTTATTTCAAGCCCAAAATAGACAAAATAGGAAACAAAAAGATGATAAATCAGCTATTAGGATTTGTGTTCCATATGTAAAAGGAACTACAGACAGTATCGGACGTATATTAAAACGCTATAATATAGATAAGATTTTCTGCTCATCAAAAGATCAGCAATATAATAACCAAGCCTAAGGATTCAATCCCTCTTGAATCTCAGGGTCTATCAAATCTCATGTAAAAATTGTAAAGCTTCTTACATAGGTATGAGTAACGCGCATCAGTGTTAGGAGAGATGAGCATGCTAATGCAGTTAAACAACACTCATCATCATCCACTCTCACTCCAACTATAGATTCAGGTCATAAATAGATTTTTCTAGTACCAGGATCATATCGAGATAATCCTACCAATGCAAAATCAGAGAAGCCATTGAGATACTTAAAAGGCCAGATTGTATCAATAAGCGAGATGATACGTGCAAACTTCCTCCTATTTGGAAAGATTTCTTTAAAAAACATTCTTAAATTTAACATTTTTGCTATTGGTGGGATTTTTAATGTTTTATTCAAACCAGTGATTGTAGCGCCTCTATAACCGTCTTTCTACCTTTTTATAACTCTGTGGATGGCTTGTGTGACCAAGTCGAAACGTCAGTATATTGATATTAAAAGTTTATAACAAGGATGAACCCGCAAAATATGTATTTTATATATTTAACCCGTGCAAATCTTCGTTTTAACATATATATATATATATATAACATGCAAAAAATAATAAATCATAGAATTTGCAAAGTGGTGTCAAAAAAAACTATACAAATAAAATGATTTCATATATATACACATACACAAGAGAATGGCAATCTTGCCAAAAGAAGCGTTTTATTGTGCATATTAAAGCATATAATATTAGTTGCTGCATGATTTTTTGATTTCATCTATTTATTTAAATAATAAAATATATTATGATTCCATTTATAATTATAAAATAACTTAATATTAAAATAAAAACAGCTTCTATAATTTTTTATAGGTTGCTATCATTATTGGAAACTATCACTGATAATAATGACAATGTATTTAATGTTTTTCATCCATTCCGTACATTTAGATAGATGATGTTTTGCAATAGTTATCTCATTGCTTAGTAACTAACTATTCTGCCTCTACCAGAAAATTTAAAGTTCCACAGTACAAAATATAATCAATAATAAAAGGTCCACACTCTTAGATGTATGCTGTTAAAAATAAAAGTTAATAAAGTTAATAGGAATATAAAAAAGCCCAATAGTGGCTTCTACAAATACTAATATTTAAGAAAGTGATGTTTCATAATCTTCTTCCTCATATGTGTAAATTAAGTATTAGGAAGATTAGCTAAATATTTGAAAGCAGTATGATTTAAATTATATTCGCGTTACATAACAATGACATTATGTAATAAAAATGTTATCTTCATCATTGTTAGTGACATCTTACTAATGCTATATATATATATATATATATATATATATATATAATAAATAAAGTTTGATATCTGTATTCGTTTACAATATATGTAATATACAAATCAATATATATATATATCAAAATACAGTACAATTTATATAAATTATATTCTTTTAGAAGTACTTTCGACTATATACTTTGTAGTCTACAAAGTGTATAGTCGAAAGTACTTCTAAAAGAATATAATTTATATAAATTGTACTGTATTTTGATATATATATATATATTGATTTGTATATTATATATATATATATATATATATATATATATATATATATATATATATATATATATATATATATATATATATTATGTACATTTATTTATATTAGTTAGTATAAACATTTGTCTGTCATTAATATTAGCTTTTTCGGATTTAAAAAAAAAGTCTGAAAAGACTATTTTAAATAATAAGCTATTAATATTGACAGTTTGTCAGTTTTCTTATATATATATATATACTATAAAAATAATTTAAAACGTGCAAAAATATTTTTTATTAATATTATATATATATATATATTGTTTGTAAATGTAATTAATTCTTAGTGCAAGCATATTTATAGCCTTATTTTTTTTTGTACTCTTTTAATATAACAAAATAAGTGCTTTCTTAATGAAAACTACTTATATATAAGGTATTTTTTTTATATTTTAATTAAAATTATATATATATGTCTATATTTTCTGCAATTATGCTTATAAATATTTAAAATAAGAAAAATGCAATTTAACTCATTATCCCGATGTAAAGCTTTACATTTATATTTTTACAACTTGAGTAATTACATAAACCATATATATATATATATATGTTAAAACGAAGATTTGCACGGGTTAAATATATAAAATACATACGTTGCTGGTTCATCCGTGTTAAAAACTTTTAATATTAATATACTGACGTTTCGACTTGGTCACACAAGCCATCCACAGAGTTATAAAAGGTACGTCAGTATATTAATATTAAAAGTTTTTAACACGGATGAACCCGCAAAATATGTATTATATATATATAAAACTACAACTATTAAATATCTGTATTTTTAAATCATATAATAATAATTCAAACAAATATATTTAACACAGTATTCAAAATTAAATAATATATTCTTTACCAGAAGTACTCAATTGTTTCACTGCCAATCTTTATCAACTGTTAATACAAACGTACAAAAAATAAAAACTTGCATTACCCATCATTCAATCTATTCAAATTTCCCACAATTCTGTTGTCTTTATATTAGCCAATTGTTTATTCATTAAACACCTCTATTCCTAGAAAAACGTAAAATTAAAGAGGCAATGATGATATCTAGGAATACAGGTGGTTTAATGAATAAACAATTGGCTAATATAAAGACAACATAATTGTGGGAAATTTGAATAGATTGAATGATGGGTAATGCAAGTTTTTATTTTTTGTATGTTTGTATTAACAGTTGATAAAGACTGTCAGTGAAACAATTGAAAGTACTTCTGGTAAAGAATATATTATTTAATTTTTAATACTGTGTTAAATATATTTGTTTGAATTATTATATATATATTAATAATATATGTCTTCAGAATAATATACATAAATTTATAAATAAATATTAAAAAATATAGTACTTAAAAGTTTATAAAAATATATCTATAAACGTCACTTATGAGCACTTTCAACTATCTTTGTAGTTTTTGTCAACTAATACTTTTAAAAGGTCAACTTTTCCATAAGTCCATGATGTCAACATTCAAATTGATAGAAACTTGTTTTATAAGTGCTAACTTTTGAGTGACTATTTTAGATTTAGTTTTTAGAGACCTAGCCCTCCACTGAGGTGATCCATAAGCTCAAAACCAATTGGTCTGTAGGTAGGGTTTTAACAATAAAGATTTTGATTTTTTTCTCTTTTGGCATTTATAAAAATAAAGCTTGTTTAGAGCTATTGGGTAAACTCCATCTAGTGATCATTTAAATGCAAGCTTAAAAGCAAATTACAAAATTTATAACTTGTTTTAATGCCTTAAAATTTAATGGAAAGACTTTACTGTTCTCACCCCTCCAATAATTCAGCCATCCATTTCATTAAAAATTCAATGATGGAACACTCAAAGTGTTGATGGATTTGATATTGTAGTCATATCCATGTTGACATTACATCAATCTAACCTCTCATATTTTGGGCCATTATATATCCATTTATATTAATGTAAACAGAGTAGTTTGAACTTACATTATCCAGAAACCTATTTTCAAAATAATGTGTAATTAACATATTCATGAATGAATGGGATGTTTATGTTTTACTGCATCATGCAAAAATTTCAGAACTAGAAGCTTTTAGATGCCTGATTAATATAAATGAATTCCAAATAAACAATCTTGTTGCATCCAAAAATATGCAGCATTGAACTGTTCATTTAGCTTTACTCAACATGATTTTCTGGGGTGTGATAAATTCAATAATTTTATAAAACGACATGTAGACTTGTATTTCCAGGGCAATTTGCTTGTAAAGGCTTTCAAGCATTGTAACTGTTTTCCCTGCTATTTTCTCTAAAAGTAAGCAGGATTTTACATTGTTTAACTGTTCAGCTATTAAAAAACCAACAAATATTCAAAATGCAATTTACACAAAAATCTGCTACCTGTGACCTTGATTTCACCCAATGATGTTATTTGGCAGATTTATACATAACCCTGCAAGAGAAATCTATAAGAAGAAACATGTACTAGATGTGGCTATCAGAGAATGATTCGTGTTATTTTGGCTACCTCTTGTTTATAACTGGAATGCTTCTTTTATATGTGTAGTGTGCATATTAATCAAGATTATGGTATAAACAAAATTTTAAAAATAATTATAATATAGTCATTAGCAATAAATTGAGGGGACATCTCTACATATATTGTATCGAGCTAGTGTACACTCATGCATTTATTAAAGCAATAATAATGAAAATAATAATAACTATAAAATAAAGCAAATAGCAAAATATCTGGCTTTCTAATGATTAAATACAACTAGGCAATATTCTTTCTCCAATAATTTTTTTCTCTTATTGAACTTAATAGGGATCTTGTAATCAAAAAATTAGGATCTTTATAATTATTTTCATAATTTTAAATCAGTACCAACTTTTAGTATGCCTTAAAAGTGATATAACTTTCAAGATCATTCTCAAAAAATACTATATTATGCAAATTATAGCACATCAAATTCAGAAAAAATAGCAAAGAAAAAGTGAAATATACGTACTTTCTACTTTCAACATAAACAAGAGAAATTTTATTAGTATGTATAAAGCACAACGTCACTCACAGAAAGTAAAATGACTGCTGGACATCATAAAAGGTGTGAATCTTAATGTCTTTTTCTATTTGTTTATTTATATTTTAGTTCATTTGTTTACACTTTTCCTTGAATAATATATAATTGTAATTGTGTAGTTAAATACGTTGTAATTCATGGATCTAATTTATAGTGCCATTATATTAGATATATACACAATTATTTGTGCGAGTTACCTCATACAAATAATAACAAAACCAACCCACATTTAAGCAAACTATTCAACATCCATGTGACACAATTGTCTCTACCAGTTGAGAGCAAGTTTTATCTTGTCTAAACTCAGCAGTTTATTTTATGTTATTTTATTAATCATAGTTACTTTCAAAAACATGAATTATTAAACATATTTCGCCCATGAAAATATTTATTTCAACATATAACTAAACTCACATTTTTCAGTTATATTTCATGTACATTAACAAGAATAAAATAAGATGTATTGTGAACTCTTTTGTATAGTTTCTACTTGGTTACTTTTTAGAATTTGCAAAATTTATGCCCATAGTGGTAAACTTATAATAGTTAATTTCAAAGAAAGGTCTCTCCAAAGCAATAGTATTAAATATTCAGGTACTTAATAGTAAATAAATATCTAGTTAAACTTTATTATCTATAATCAAAATATATAAAAATTAATTGTACTTAAACATTCTCACATCTTTTCCAGTATCTTCGAATACTGCTTGGACTCAAGTTTGAGGGCAGTAACATAACAGGTAGGTATCGAGATATCAACACTTTTACAAAATAAAATGTACCTTCAATTGGGTTGACATATCATTATAAGGATATAGATAGTTGTTGTATGGAAAATAATAAATAAATTGATAATGGTAAAATCAACCTCAAATTGAGAATTGTAGAACACATAAAAAGATAATATATCCAATAAAAATAAAAATAATAAATAAACTTGAGGTTAACTTATTAGTTGAACTTAAATTTATATATAAATTTAAGTTCAACTAATAAGTTAACCTCAAGTTTATTCATTATATATATATATATATATATATATATATATATATATATATATATATATATATATATATATATAATAATATAAGGTGTGTGTGTGTGTGTGTGTAAAAAAAAAGTCCTCAATACAGATGAAAGTGTCTACATTTTTCAGAAATCTTCAATATTATTGGTCTATATAATTACCTTATATAATTTTTATTAAGAGAAAGCAATGTTTATAACATTAACTAAGAAATCTAACATATATAATCTCATTTCACATTTCCTTATCTATAATGAGAAAATATGGTTTTAAATGCAGAGTATATTTTGTTTAATTTTAATTCAATCTTCTATGTTGTTTAGTTGTATCACATTGGTAAAAATCTTAAAGTCTAAAGGATACATTTCTAATCCTTAATCTTTTATTTGTCTATAACAATTATTGTAATTTTTAGTCAACCACAAATACTTTTATTTTTAGACATTTCAATTTGAATGTTGGTATGTCAGTAAGTTGATGAGATTTATTTTTATGATAGTCAGATATAAACAGAAATGAGAGAGTGTGGAAAGGATGTAATGATATGCTTTTAACAAGATTAACATGAAATATCTTGCAATCAGGTATCATTAAAATTTTCTCTAACTGATTGTTATAACCAGAATCAAATCTTTATGTGATGCAATTATATTTAAAATTAATGAATTGATATAATGATAAAAGATAACATAACTATATCTAAGCTAATTAATGTTTTATACATCCACTTTGGGGATTTCAAATTTAAGCCATTTTTCACATTGAGATATTTATTAATGTTTGATTTTTACAATTATTTTTATCATTTAAATAATAGGTATATATTTTCATTATTTTAATGCTATATCTGTAAATAACTATTTTATTTATAAATAAAAATAATATGACAAATATATATTTGAAATTTTACTTTAGTATTTTAAGCTAATTTTTTTAATTTTGAAATACACATCTAATTTGTATTTAAATATTAGACTATTTCCATCATCTAATATGAGTATTGAATGTCTTTAGAAAAAAATAAGTTTATATAAATATTCCAAGTACATTCAACTGTTAGTAATAGCACACAGATTAGTACATGCACAGTGTTTCAAGAGATCATATTCTCCCCTTTTCTTTAGGTGGTGCTGACCTGACCAGCAACAGAACTAGCATACAAGACATATTCCTTTATCAGAGATTCTAGATACTTTATAGAATTAATCAAGAACATAAAAATAGAAAGAATTGACTGACTGGTAAGCTTTGATGTGGAAAGTTTATTCACAAATGTACCATGTGAAGAAAATTGTCCATTGTACAAAAAAGATTAAATGGCAATAATAGCTTACAAACCAGAACAACCTTTTCTATTGATAACACAATAAAACTATTAACATTCTGAAAAGAATAACCTACTTTCCATATAACACAGACTTCTTTCAACAATGAGAATGAACTATAGAAACACCATGCCCCCTCCCCCCATTTAGCAATATTTACATGGAAAAATTTATTCCATATCCATAAAACCTCCATAGCCACGTAAAAATTGGCTTCACAATATGGATCTTACATTTGTTGTATTACCACATGGTGAAGCACTACTATAAACTTTCTGGAAACACACAACAACATATCCTTTTTAATTAAATTAATAATAGATTCAGAACAAGAACAAAAATGGCATTTTTAGATGTTCTTGTGACAAGATTCCCTCATGGTAAAATCATAACTACAGTTTACCAAAAACCCACACATACAGAAAAATACCTAGCTGACATATCCAATCACACCAGAAACACAAAACATGGTGTTATGCTATAACTGTGGAACAGAGCAAAATAATGGTGTTTAAAAATCAGTGATTTTAAAAAAAGAAAGATTTATATAGAACAAACACTTATGAAAAACAGTTATCCATCAGCGCTTATTAAGAAAACCTTAAATAGACAACAACAAAAAACAGCAAAAAAAAACAATTATTGGTACTGTAGTGTACCATTACATACCAAACATAGCAGTCAAATTAAGGAAAATCTGCAATCAGTTTAACATCGGAACAGCTTTCCAATGCCATACCACATTAAAAGGAATTCTAACGTCTACAAAGCCTAAACTTGAAATGCTGAAAATAAAAAACTGCATCTATGAAATACCACGTAAATGTTAAAGAATGTATATTGGTGAGATTAGTTGTAGCATTGAAAAACACTTGCAAGAACACAAACTGATGATTAGGAGAGAGAAAGCAGATGTTTCTAAGGTAGCATGACATATATGTACCAATGAACACATGTTCAATTGGGAAAACATAAAAATATTGGATAAAGAAGAAAAGATACAAAGAAGAAAATTTAAAGAAGCTGCTCACATGATAATGGCAAACAATATTATAAGTAAATCTAGTGTGACTTATATAATATATGGAAATCACTAATCAACTTTGCTCTTATGAAAACATGGAGAAATCCAGAAGAAACTCATAGATAAGTATATAGAATTTTTAATGACTGTTGCCTTTGACATGATAGTTCGGTTGGTAAGAGTTTTGCTTTCAAATTCAATACTCAATAATCTAAGGATGCCGGTTCAATTCCCATGCTAGTACTGTCATTAGTTAGGCCAGCAGCACTTGAAGAAAAGGGAAGAATAATTGTTCTCGAAATGTTGTGCATATACTAACCAGTGTGCTCTTACCAATAGGTGCATGTATTTGGAATATTTAAATAAAGTTAATTTTTTAAAAACATTCAATATTTATATTAGATGATGGAAATAGTCCAATGTATAAATCGAACAAAACACCATCATTATAAACCTTCTGGAAAATATATCTTATTTACTTGAAAAGTAATTTTAAATTCATATTTTTTTAAAAAAGGAACTGATATATATATATATTGAAATGAAAATAAAATAAAAAAGCTATTAGCTAAACCACAAAGTTAAAGCTAATTTATTTTTCTTTTGCTTTTCTATAACCCATGAGATTATTAAAAACTACTTATAGAAATAATTCTACCGCTGACTTTTGTTTTTTTACATTTCTTTTATTTATTTTCCTTCCTAAGATTTAATTTCCTATGTTATTAAAAAGACAAGTTATAGTTTGCTTTCAATTTGCATTAAATTTTTACCTGATTGATGTCACAAAAATTTTATTATATATACACGCATATATTGTCATACAGTTTTGATCCTATAGATTTTCCTCATCATAAGTAGTATTCCCAAATGAGATTATGTGAATCTGAATATTTATCTAACAAAAGTAATAAATTATTACTATGTGTTTATATAATCATATAACATATTTAATGAATGTTTTAGATGAAAGATTTAATGTATGTCAGGCAGTTCGCTTTAATTATTGTTCTAAGTTAAGAACTTTCTATTTAAATAATTATAAAATGAATACCTCCACACATTAAATCTTTCCATATATATATATAAAATAAGTGTAATAATGTTCAAGACTAAATGAGTTTATAATACGTCATTAAAATTAGTCAACAATTAGACAAATCCAATATCAATAAAAATCAACAATCTCAACCTGTTGTCAAGGCAACTTCCTTTTAACAATAAAATGATTTTACCTTTATTGTTCAAAGGAAGTTTCCTTGACAACAGGATGAGATTGCTGATTCAAATGAATATTGGGATTGTCTATGTGTGATTGTTAAAAGAAGGTTGCATTGACAATAGGATGAGATGTGCTGATTGTTATTAGTATTGGGTTGTTTAAGTGTTGTCTGGCTTTAATGATTATACAACATATGTTTGAATCTGCACATGTTAATACATTTTGTGTCTTAATTAATAATAATATATACAGCAAATCTAAAAAAAGAAAGTATGATTTAGAATAATATAAAAATAATCAAAGAATTCAAACAATATACTTGTTGATCACCTACATTATATATAAAATAAGTCTTTAAAACAAGTAAACTGAAGAATGAGAAAATAAGAATTTTCTAATAATAATAAAAAGTAATTTATACACAGTATTATGCTGATAGTCAAATAGTTTTGCCTCAAGATCATGATGATTTAAGAGATAAGACAATAAAATTAAGAGAAAAATATAAAATAAGTGGGGCTTAAGCAATATTATAGAAACAAAGTAAATATATGTATTGCAGAAGCGCAACATGGTTTAATACTGGAAAATAGACAACATTTGATAAAGAAATATAATTATCTAGGCATGAGCAATACACAAAAAGAATGATTGATAAGATAAAAAAGAAAGAAAAATACAGAGTAAAAAGTTAAGTTATAGTAAAAGAATATTGTAGGTTGGTATGTATTGAAAACCTATAAAAATAAAGTGCATAAAGAAGTGAGGTTTGGCAACTGAAGGATATAATAAAAACAGAAATGATGATTACAGAAATGAAAGTAAATATGAGCAGAATTGGGAAAACAAAACATTTTTTTGAAAAATATTAAATATTGAGCACATTATAGAAAATGACATCAGAACATGACAAATGAAATTGTATGAACATGTCCAGTTGATCTGTTAAATAAGGCTGCCAAAATTTATGTTCAACTGGATATTACCAGGAAAAAAAATCAGCATCTAAAAACCAGTTAGGAAGAGGATTAATATAGAAAAATTAGAGCATTAAAAGAAAGATTTATAGATAGATAATGAGACATTGCTATAGGGATTTAAATAGCCATAGAGTTATAATGCATCAATAAAAATAATATACTCAACAGTAAAATGTTTACTACTCCAATCACAGGTTTTTAGCATAGAATTTTTATGCTCATCATCTAATGTTTAAAATATTCAATGGAAAAAAATAACAAATTTGAGTTTGTTTATTGCATTTGACCAGATGAAAAATATAAAATTAACCATAACAGAATAACAAACTAACTGTCAAAGATTTTATTAAATAGGAGTTATAATTCAAAACCATTAAGTATTAATATAAAAAAATATTTTAAACCACTAAACATCACATGATTACCATTTCTTATTCCTGCTTATAACTATTATTAAAACAGGCAAAATACTATTAGGATCTAAGTGCAGTGCTCTCAGATCCATGGCTCCTCACTGACGAAAGCCACAAGCTAAAAAACTAATCTGGGGATATTAAATGAGTAGGCACTAGATAGGGATTTTATGCACAAGCCTTCTGACATCTATTGATTACTCTGGCTTGCACTGAGTGGCACTACTATATGGAGAGTTTTGCCTGTTTTAAAATTATTTTATCAATCACAAATTGAAAAGAATGATCAAAACGACTGGATTACTTGCTCAATGGTGCAAACAAATTCAAAAACACAGTGTTACAATTAGAACAAAATTAAAGTCAATGTGGGGACAAGCTTGCAAAATTTTCTGATGTGAGAAAAGCTGGAGGAGAAAAATTGATTTATAAATATATTTACCTATAAGTATAAAATTAAAATGTGCACTGGTAGAAAAATGTGTTTTGATTTATACTTTATCTGTGGAATACATATAATCTGTGACTACATCAGAGGAAATATTTTTGTGAATGAGATAGCCTATATAAAAAAAATTTTGGAAAGATTTTGCTTTGTGAGATTGTGACTATTTAGTGTTTTTGATATTAAATAACAAGAAATGCAGCAGAAAAGCAGGCAGATATAAAAGAAAGTGGAAAAGACCAAAGGTTGAAGAATGTGAGAGAAAAGATAAGAGATCTGTTTATAATGTAGGACCTAATAGTTTTAGACAATATACTGATTTAGAAGGACAGAACAAATTGTTTTTATGTTTATATTAAATCAGAAATCATTTAAATCATTATAGATGAGAAAACTGATTTGGTGATTGATCATAACAAATTGAAATAAAATGAAAATTATATGTTTTGATGATTTTATGATAATGACAAATGCATATTAAAATAAGATGAAAAACATCACATAAATTACATGAGGGAGGGCATTGATGATAATTTGATTTTGCAAAATTAACTAAAATGATGACTCACTTAGATAAAGTTGTCATAATTTGTTTAATTAGCTGAAAAAAAAGAAAAGCTGTTAAAATACTTCAAGTTTTAGGACATGATTTATGTAATGCAAATACTGGATTAAAGGGAAGTGTCATGAATTTTGTAAGAAAGAAAGTAAAAAGGATTATATTATTTCTGTAATGTAAACACTTGTTTTTAAAAAAATTAATATTTCTTCTTGCAATGCCAAATGTATACCATATAATATTAAATCATCCATGTACTTTACTACTGTTACACAATGCTTTAGTTACCACCCTCTTTTAAAGTTTACAGTTTCAATTGATCTAGAAATCACAATGCTTTATTTACAACCCTCTTTTACACTTTACAGTTTTGACTGCCCCAGCAATCTTCATCAGAACCTTTTACAGTTTATAGTTTTGATTATCCCAGCAATCTTCTTCAGAGTTTTTAAGTTCTGAAAAAGATTGTTGTGGCAATCAAAACTGTAAACTGTAAAAAGAGTGGTAAATAAAGCACTGTGTAAAAATAATGGTGATATATTATGTTGACAAAAAGGTAAAATGACAGATGATATAAATTTGATTGAAATCTGTACATATGTTCACTACTACTAAAGCATTTGACTGATTTCAATGGAAAAACATAAGCAACAACAATTTTTAAAGTTTCCTAGAAAAAATATTGAATCCACTGAACTGGAAGGAAATTATGATTAGATTAACCCTTCTGTCTCACCCAAAGATCTGGTTGCTTTAAATAGGACCTTTTTATATAATAAACAATTCACAACAGCTTTAATATTCATCATATTGTAGATTTGCAAGCATAAGGACAAGAAAACAATATGAAAATATTCTCCAAAATTACAGCTAAATTCTATATTGAGGCTTACATTGTGATCTGGTGTAGTAAAAAAACTGAATAGAAGTTGGATATGGAGTCCAAGATAATTGATGTTTCCACTGAATGTGTTAATGAAAAGATTAAAATAATTAGAGTAAACCTCTTTTGCAAATTCTGTTGCACATTTAAGTTAAACAGAAGAGAAAAGATGTTCTAAAAAAGTTGAAAAGCAGTGGAATTAGCATTGTGAGACTCGTGAAAAAACTATTCCACAATACTGTCAACTTCTCTCACAATTTCAAGAAAGGACCTGTGTCATGATAAAAACACCATTGAAAACATTTATAAGAAGAAATAAGATTATTCCAAAGTGGCCTTCACATACCCATTTCATAAAAGTGTCTAAAAAGGACAAGTGAAATTTATGTTCATGTGTATAAACAGGATAAGAGGCACCCTTATATATGAAGTCAAATGGTTGGCAGGAAACTCATTGCCATCACCTTGTTTGTCACTCAAATTATTTGTATATTATTTTAAAATTTATTATATATTTTTAATTATCCACATAAATATGATTTATTTTTTGAATATTTCAACTGTAATTTGATGTAAGAAAGATTCACTTTAAAGAGGGCTTAATCATACAATTTACAAATTGCATAATTTTCTTAAAGGCAATTTTTAAAGTTTGGAAAATTAAAATTTAATTCTAAACTTGATGCACATTAAGACTAAGATTTTCTCTAAAACAATTTAAAAATATGATTGTAATCTAGAAACATGTTCTGCAATGTTGTTACTGCCTAAAAGTATATAAACAAAAGCAATGAAAGTAATACACAGGCAAATATAAATCAAAATTAAAAAAAAAATATTCTTTTTTACAATTGTTTGAACATTCATAATTATTAACATTAAACTTGATAAAAATATCTATCACTTTTCAAAAATTAAAACTCATTTACAATTTTTTATATGTGATACAAACTTCCAACATATATAATTCAACATGTAATCTTGCACAAATAATGTGTGTGTGTGTTACGAAACAAACATATTTATTAGTGTTACATAAATATAATTTTAAAATAATTAATTAAATTATTAATAAAAATGAAAATAGAAAGTATAATATATTTTAGAGTAGTTTTCTTTTGTTTTGATCTTTTTAAAATACAAATTTTGTAAAATAGAAAAAGATTGCATTATATTTTCTTTTAAAAGAGAATGAAGCATTTATTAAAGAATGAGTAGGGAAAGATTTAAAACATTCTGTCCTTTTTAAAATAAGTAAATAGAGATAGTTAGAATAAAATTTATTTGTAAAAGAAAATTGTAGAAAATGTAATTAGTTAAAAGATGACTGGCTGATAAAAATTGTAACTAATAAATTAATTAATTAAAAACTATGTAAACTATCGATGAGATAGTAGAGTAATCTAAACAAAACATTAGATTAAAGCAAATGTAAAAATAATTAAAAAACAGATTTATGATGAAAATTTTAAAAAAAAATGTGAAAAGGAATTAAAACAATCAGAGTGACAAAAGTATATAAAGACACTAGAGGTATTGTTCTTTAGTTGGGGCTGTCATTTGTAATTTAGTCACATTTGTAATGTATGGTTGTGACTGCTATTAGTGTTATTGTTATACAGTTCACATTGCTATTAATATGGTGGTCAGATTATTTCTAAAGAATTCATGCAGATATTCAGAAATTTTAGTGCATTAGTAAACCAGTCATTACTGCTGTGATCAACATTAATGCAGAAGCTGTATAAGCCATAGAAGTGTCCAACAGGGCTTCATACCCCATGCTCTCAACCATCAACTATCCCACCTAAAGAAATATCTGGAACCCATCCAATATTGTGAAGTAGATGCTTCCACATACATACCCCCCCACTGTTTGACAAAAACCTGAAAGGAAATCCATGAAGCTATCAATGGAACTAAAAGTTCTACCAGTTGGAAAATACACACAAATGAAAAGCTAGGTAAAGTTATTTTAAATAACTAAATAGACACTTAATTTTAAATGAAATGAACATTAATAAAGGACTATTATAACTATAGTCTAAACTCATCATTCATATTTTCTTGTGTAAATTTTATTCTTATATTATGGTAAATATACACGTGCATAATTAAATAATAATGTTTGCTTAAATCTTATTTTATCTATTTTCTCTCTCTCTCTCTTGTCATTGTGGCATAAGTAAATTATAAAGTAAGATGCATACTTTATTATTGAGAATAATTATTAAAGAAGTTTACTGTGCTATCAAAATAAAAAAGAAAAAAAATGTGCAGGAAACATTGAATAAAAGGTAAGTAATGAATTTTGTTTAAATTGAATTATAATTAGTATGTCCTATTATGACTACTATATTTCAGAAAAAATAACAGAGATAAAATTGATATATATATATATATATATATATATATATATATATCAAAAACATTCAAAATTGATATATATATATATATCAAAAAACATTCAGAATGTGATTCTTTTTTCAGCAGATCTTGTGTTGGAAGACCATCAGAAACTTCTTGATATAAAGTGGATATGTACCAGAAAAAGTATCAAGAACCATCTTGGGATATCACTTCATAGAGAATTTGCTTTATAGTACTAAATAATCAGCTGCATGGGAATTCAACATTTTTCTCTGATCTTCATATAGTTTTGATAAGTTTAAAGAGCCATAAGGATCATAACATTTATTTTATTAATTAGTGTAGCAAATTAATAAATTTATACAATAGCTGTGTAGCAAGAAACACATTGTTTATAAGGTTATAAATTCAAGTGTATCATTTGATTGGTTGTATTCAATTAGTACTAAATTAGTTATTGTGTTTTGTGTGGAGTTATTGTTCTACCTGTGCAATATTTATATTTGTTAACTTTATCATATAGATACCAGTTGACACTTTGAAATGAGTTGTGTAATTAAAAATTTCAGTGCTGTGATTGGTACAATCCTGTGTGATGAGAGTAATAACATGAAAAGCCCATTACATGTAATACAAGTAAAAAAGTTATTTATATTACATATGACTGAGGATTATAAAAAATAGTAACTGAGTTATGTTTTCTAGAAAAGATCATAACTGAAGTGGCAAATAAAATGTGTGAACCCATCATAACTGACAAAATTGTATTTAAACTATTAATAAAATAAATGATCATATTAGCTTTTACTGACCTGCCATTATGCTTACAATTAAGAAACAGATGACAGAAAAATGTTGAAAATATTGCATTATAAATCATAGTTTGAATCTTGTATATCACTACATATAACATGTAAATTCAAAGATTAATATTATGTTAATAAATCACATTTTGAGAAAAAAAATATTGAAGATTATAATATAGATCTCAGACAGTTTTCTAAAGACTGTGGGTATGGTAATTATATAATGTGTTTCTCCTCAACCTGTTAGTATGAGATGTATCTAATGAGAGACAGCCATTGTCAGAATTGGCATTAACCTATAAGATGTCAATTCAAAAGTCAATCCATGAACTTTTATTAGTAGTGATGCCAGCATATAAAGAAAGTGAAATTACAAAAACTGGAGTGTATAAAACTATGAAAAAAGTTAGAATATGGATGTATCCTCCAAAATAGATCATAAGACCATTTGCTATCAATATGGAGAATTGAGCTAAGAAATAAAACTTACAAGTGGAGAAAAAACAAAGCTATAAATGTGAAAAAAGAAGAGCATTTAGCATGTATATAAGAACAACCATTAACTGTGAAAATAAAGTTGAAATAAAATTGCAAGAAAATAAGGGAAATATTCCATGAAACAATGTATAAAAACATGGACATCCAAGGAATCTAACAACTTATGATGAAGTTAGAAATTTATGATGAAAATATAAGCATTGAAATAGATTGTGTTTTATGAATATTCATTGCAGCTGGTAATGACTGGAATGCATTGCCAGATAGCTAAAAAGCCCATCAATATAAAAAAACTAATATTAAAGCTTGAGATGAGAGCAGACAAGCAATTTAAATAATTGGTAAAGTTTAAGGACCAGCTAGAAGTGAAAGAAAAATAACTAGACTGTTGTTATACAAAGTAAAAATAAAACCATTAATCAAATAATAGGTAGATAATAATTCCATGTGATTGAAATTCAAATAAACATTGTGAAATATATAACACTGGAGCAAAATGTTATAAATAAATACCTTGCATTATATAATTATAAACAGGGTGTTATATGACATGCTTAGAATGATGTTAATGGTTTTATATTAATATCCCTTTTTTATCTTGCACCTAAAACTTTCAAGTAATTTACTGAAAAAGTAATAAAATTTTGAATAACATTACTTCTTTACAGTGACTACAAATTCTTTCACATATTATTCAGCAGATAGAAAAGTAATATTTTTATAAGGCTTTTAAAACCATACTTGCCAATAATTTGAGATATAGTTTCATGATCTAAGAAACATTTCAACTTAAAATCCTTTTTTTTTTATATTCAACCAGACATCACTGAAATTATGATTTGTTTTGGATGTTCAATAATACATGATTTCAATAAAGATACCTTTTTCTTGGATATTCAACTACAAATCTACAGTCAAGGAATTATGTCAACAAGGTGTAAATATTGTAGATTTTATGAAATGAAACACATTTTTTATTTCACATCCTACAATAATTTATAGATGCACTGGAACCTCATTAACAAATTCAATTAATGATCATTATGCACATTTGCTCCATAATAAAATTGAACAGTCATTTATCTATGTAGATGTAGAAACCACACACTCTGAGCATCATTGTTAATGACTATTGAGTCCATGATTTTAAAAAAGCCATTAATGTATATAGTCCTTACTGAGAGTTTTACAAGTTCCTTTCTGCTATGCACAAACAACAATAGTCTGACAACCTTTTCCACCCTGTGAATGTTAAGATGATCTGTAATGAACATGATAATAAAAAGCCAAAGATGAAAGAGGTGTGGTTTATTTCTAGCACTTCCCACATAGTCAATAAAAATAAAATAGTTTTCAACTATTTAAAAAATGGATTATGTAAATTATTAATTTAAAATACTTTACATATATTAGCATTCCATATAATTTACATAATGCATTCCACAGCTAGTGAATGCCATGCATATGGCTTCACTGGCCAAAAGTGTGTTCAGCCATTGTATATGTATATATATATATATATATATATATTCAAAACAATACAATAATTAATACAGTAAACAATATTTTAAAAACAAATATATACTATAATTTAATAGAAGCACTTTCAACTATCTATTAAATTATAGCATATATTTGTTTTTAAAATATTGTTTACTGTAATAATTATTGTATTGTTTTGAATAATTATATATATTTTATTAGAACTGGAATACAGACATTGATATATATATATACACACACACTGAATAAAATATCTTCTAAGCCAACATTCAAAACATTGAAATAAATGAAGTAAATCAATAATTTTAACAATTAATAGTTAACATGCTTAATAATAATAATAATAATAATAATAATAATAATAATAATAATAATAATAATAATAATAATAATAATAATAATAATAATAATAATGATATTAACAACAACAACAATAATAATAATAATAATAATAATAATAATAATAATAATAATAATAATAATAATAATAATAATAATAATAATAATAATAATAATAATAATAATAATAATAATAATAATAATAATAATAACTGTGATAGATTTTACAAAAAATTCTGATAAATGCAAACTATAATACAAATTATCCACAACATGCTTAACAACAGAGAAATATCCATCACTCTAAATGGTAAACTCTCACAAGCATTCAAACCAGATATCTCCATCCCACAGGGGTCATTCCTCAGTGCCCTTTTGTTCATAGTTTATATAAACCTGCTATTAAAATAATAGAACACAAACTACCAGTAGTTTACATAAACAGACTTAAAAAATTAAAGCATTCACCTAAATAGATGATGTATTGATATTCCTCCAGCATCTAAATACTTTCCAAAACTCTATAAAATACTAGAGCTGTTTACACTTAGCTCAGACCTGCAAATCAACCACCACAAATTGGACAACATGGAGAATTCTTTCATGCAAATTAATCCATTCAAAGTTTGAGGCTGATCCTCAGATATTCATTGGGTTTTCCATCATGAAGTCACTGACACAAATGTCAACAGAAATTCAAAACTCCATCATCCAATCTATGGAGATCCTCATTAAAAAATTCTCTAATATCTACCTCTCACTACAAGGAAAGAAAGCCTTATTCAACATAAAAATAATCATCAAGATAAACTATGATCTTCCCATTATAAAAATAACCAACAAATTCATTAACAAAATTAACTCACTAGTGGCTAAATATTTTTGGAAAGGCAAAGTCCCAGCCTTAAGTCTCAAAACAATGCAACACCCAAGGAAATACAGTGGAATGTCCCATCATTCCATTCAAGCTTACATCATACAGAAATTCCACAGCTTAGTAAGACATAATAAATACACCTAACTACAGAGAGATTTTACAACTCATACATTCCACAGACTGACACCCACCACACAAACTAAACTGGCTTGACACCAAAGTAAATAAGCTTAACAACACATGCAACTCACAGAACAAGAATTCAAAACCAAACTCAATATATGGTATACTTATAGAATGATTAACCCACAATTAAGACCAATCCTAAAAACATTTGACATAACCAATCAAAATATATCCAAACTATTCAAATACTGGGACATGGAACCCAAGTACTTGGAATTTTCCATCAAAATCATAATGAATGCCATTTCAGCAAATTAGTTCCTTAAATTTAAGAGAGGGATCACCCAAATGGACCCCATATACCCTTATGCAGAAAAAAAGTAGAAAGATTTGATTATCTCCTTAAAACATGCACTGGGCTCTGGATATCAAAAAAGTCATATATTAAAGCATAAAAATAGATTATTATACCATCAAATTTTTAAAAGAAAGTATGAAAACAAAACAATTCACAATCATAAGACTTCATCTTTTTAATATTCGCTCTTTGGTTGACTAGATGTCACAAAATATTTAACCATCCACTTACAGATGAAAAACAATACATCTTAAGCAAGATATCAATGATTAAAAAAGAGACGAAACTCTAGCATCAACAAACAAATAATAAGACACATGGAGCCTTCTTAAAATACAGGAATCCATAACTGATTGATCGAGAGGGCCAAACAAATTAAAAATCAACAGGCCCAACAACCCAATATAGTAGAAATACATATGACAAAGAGAAGAGATTAACTCAGCAGAGGAACTGATTAAAGACTTAAACTACTCCAGATGGCTTAAACTCTTACACATCACTATTGAAGCTTAACTTTTGGTTGACATCATGCCTTAGTAATACACAGTTCATCTATATAATAAAAATACTTCAGGATCACCTAACACTCAACTGTAATCTTCTACGGCCTTTGTTCTATACATAAGATACCAATCTGTAAGAGGTATATATATATATATATATATATATATATATATATATATATATATATATATATATATATATATATATATGTCACTTATAATTTACCATAACTACAACTTTTGTAACTCACTTATGTAACATTCTATTCTCGATCAATAAAGTTTACTTTGACATTAAATACGTATTGATAAAAGATGAAGAAAAAGCTCTGAGGGGATTACACCTTTATCTAAGTACAAATATAATATATATGATACTGTAGTTTTTTCTTGCTTCTCTATTAAATAGATAGTTTAGAGAGAACCTCGATATTTTATCAATTGACATAATAGAAGGAAATGTGAATACGAATAACTGCAGAAAAAAAAAATGCATATTTTTTTTATTGTTTATTTTACGAAATTCAAACAAAACGTTCGCCAAATCTTCCACATCCACAATTTTTTGTTAACTCTTTCATTCTAGCTTTTTTTTAAAAAAAAAAATTAAATATAGATACAATTTTTTACTCGCAAACAATGTAGTTATAGTTTGTTTGCTTCTTTAAAATTTGTGCATTTCCATATTTTTAAGATTCAAGTTTTAAAATATTTTGAATCTTAGCTGTAAAATGATAATTTTTATTATTTGCTTGGACATTATTATGCTGCTGAGTAATAATCGTTGTATTAATAATTCTGCCATCATAATAGATAATTACTTGTTTGTTTACAATCTATACTTCTTTTATTATTATTTGTTTAGATGCGGATGCTATTAAAAAGCGTATTATTTTCTTTAAATGAATTCATTTTTTTGTTACATATTTTACTTGATTTATTTGAATGATTAGCTTATAAAAGAATATATTTTATTATATGAGGCGGAAAAACACAATTTTTAAAATAATTTTATTTGCCCTTCCCATCCTGCACTAGAAAAATTATGTTGGTCAGTTTCATTAAATTTTTACATATTAATTGGCATGTCCA
This sequence comes from Epiperipatus broadwayi, assembly GCA_028023455.1. NCBI lineage: Eukaryota > Metazoa > Onychophora > Udeonychophora > Euonychophora > Peripatidae > Epiperipatus > Epiperipatus broadwayi. The sequence goes on from JAQFVV010006497.1 coordinate 125,326, forward strand.
AAGTTTCCGGTTCTGTCGTATTTTCATAGGAGTAATATAATTTTATTATCCGTTGAAAACGTCACTTCATAAAGTTATTGTTTTTCTAATTATGTAAAGTTGTCATTTTTTATCGCCAAAATAATATAAAGATTTTCAAATAAACATATCTGTACCCCGATTGTTTAGAGCAAGATAAAAAATATCAGACATCAAAAGTATAAGATTATTCAATTTTTAGCACTTTCTGTACTTGCATTTCGTATCAATGTCTGTACAGTATTTTTTGTGATAAGTCCTTTTTTAAGAATATCTGCTTTTTAATCATTAAATATAAAACTAAAAGTCTTATCAAATGTAAGTATTATTATTACTATTATTACTTTTAACTGAGAAAATCCTCACCTTTAATTACCCCATCAGAATAAACAAAAAGTTTATGTGAATTTTAACTGTTGGTTAAGTATTTATTTATTTTCTGGATTGTATAAGTTTCATCAAAACACGCAAGTATTTTCAACAGATGAGCTTAAATTAAATGATAATAATTATAATAGTAGATACTTTACAAAAACCAAATTTAGACATTAATTCAATTATAATTCTTTTAAACTGAATTAGTATTCCTAGAGCAAATTTGGGATAATACGGAGATGAAAATAATTATGAAAGAAATGTGTGTGTATATATATATTTAAATTTCTACTTGCACATAAAAAATAATCGAATTAAGTATTACATAAATAATATATATATATAAATACTGACAATATAAACATTTACTTTACAGTTAGTGTCAAAAAAAATCTATTCTTAAATAGTATGATTTCAGTTTGTAAGTAGCAGTTTTAATTGGTTGTTTATCTTTTTACATCATAGCTAAATGTTTATTTAGAAAAATACAGGGAAATTCCTATAAAATAGTCTTTACAAATATTCTGAACTACTTAACAATGTTCAAACTTCCATACATGTTAACCTCACTCCAGCTAACTCTGCCATCCAACTTCAGCAGGAGTTTGAACATTAAATACAGTGTGATTACACTTAGTTACCAGTTCAACACAAAAGTTAATGCTCCCAACATACCAGCCCACTCAGAAAATTAACACCAGATTAGTTTCCATTCACCCCCCCAATAGGGATCCTATGTAGCCATATCTATTACCCTTCCTATCATCTTGCAATGTAAAATTAAGAATTTTTTATATATTAGTTATTCTAGTTAATATATCACACTTAATAGTCCTATATATTCATCATACTTGTACTATTGTATTATCAATAGTTATGCATGAGCAGATAAAAAAACAATATGTAAAATTACTATTTGTTGTAATCACATCAATTAGACTGTCAATTTAACTCAATTCATGATAAAAATGTTTAAATATATGTGCCTATATAACTTGGTAACTGCTTGTAAACATGTTCCATGTGAGTCACATAACATTTATGTATCAATATATCTTGCAATATAAAATTAAGAAGTTTTATGTGTTGGTTATTTAAATTAATTTGTATGCTGATTTTATGTAATTGAGTTATGTCACATTTAATAGACCAATGTACTCATTATACTTGCACCATTGTAGTAGCAATAGCCATATATGACCTAACACAATTTGTTTAATATTACTACATGCAACAATCCCCTGAAATGGCCTGTCACTTTAACTCAGTGAATTATACATTTATAAAATCGTGTACTTATGTAACCTGGAAACTTCTTGCAAATATTTTCAATGTATATCATGTAACCCTTGTGTATCAATAAAGATTATAGTTGAAATATAAAATACTCTTTTAATTTATTATATATATATATATGGTAATTTTAGCTTTCCTTTACAGTATAATACGGTATTCTGTATAATACAAAATATTATATATATATATATTTAATGTTATTTATAATATTTGTTATTGTTTTAATTTTTTGGACATAAAATTGCGCTAATATTAAAAACAACAACTGTATATAATAAATAAATAATTTTTTTATGATAAATATTTAATCATATTTCAGTCACATAAATGTTTTTGAGATTGTATTAAAAAGACCTTGTAATACAATCATATATTTTTTCAATAGATTTTTATTTTTTATTTTTCCCGTGTGTCATAGCATCGGCCAGGAAGCGAATCCGCTAACCCAAAACAACTGCTTGTAAGGCAGCCGTGCTAACTTCTCGGCCACCAACGCTTGACTAGATTTTTATTTATTTACAAGTTTAAGTATAATTAGGTATCCAATGATGAACTATCATTTATGTATTAAAATAGCAAAGAAATATCTACTTGCTGAATTTACTTTTTGTTTTTAGGAAAAAATAAAATATAATAATACATGTTTAAAAATATAAAGATATATATATATTTAGAAAAAAAAGATGTATTTAATAAAGAAACAGTTATTGAAAAGCAAACATTTTCAAGATGTGATCAATTTCAAGAATTCCGTAATAAATCTTAACGGTGAAGATGGAAAACAGCATTGATAAAATTAAACCACAAAACATAATTTTTTTTACAATATAATTTACTTAGGAAAAAACGTAAAATAATATATTTAGCGAAAAACATGATCAAACTTTTCAAAAGAAATTAAATTATTGATAAGGCAAATTGCTAATTTAATTGTTTTATAGAAGATTTTCACTGATCTCATTTATTTATTTTTCAGTGATGATTTATATGATAAATATATTACTTCCAGGTTTGTTTTCGAAATAATAATAATATTTTAAATGTTTTCAAGTATATTGTATTGTTTTATATTTCACTTTCTAATTTTTTATACAATAGTAAAAAACTTATCAATTCACTTTTTCTTTATTATATTTATATGTACATGGTAATTTTTTTCAATGACTAAACTATATACTGCATTAAGACTCCTTTTTCTTACCTTTAAAGATAACGTCTCCAATTGAGCAATAAATTTAAACAAATTGTGCCTACTCATCCAATATCCCTAGACTAGTTTCTGGCTTGTGGCCTTCGTCAGTGAGGAGCCTTGGATCTGAGAGCACTGCACCTAGATCTTAGGGTCTAATGCAACCCTCCAGCAGCCACCTTTTATCTCCATTTAATTACAAAACTATGAATCTTAAACTGAAAACGTCTTAAGGTTTTCAATCCAAGCCCATTATCTTATGTAGTCATATGGGTCTCAACTCAGTTCAGCACCTATACAGTTTGGTGTATTTGGTTCTTTAATACTCATATACACAAGCAAAAGAAGTGGTGGTCATGTGATGTTTATTGGCTTAAAACCAATCCTACCTCATATGATAGTGATGGCTATGGTTGTTAAAAAACCAAAGACATCAAAATGTATGGGTGCTGAACTGAGTTCAGTTCCATATGACTATATAAGCTAATGGGCTTAGGATTGAAAACATTAAGGTGTTTTCAGTTTAAGAGTCATAGTTTTGTAGTTAAATGGGGATAAAAGGTGGCTGCTGGAGGATTGCATTGATCCTAAGGTCTGGGTGCAGTGCTTTCAGATCTAAGGCTCCTCACTGATGAAGGCTACAAGCCAAAAACTAGACTGGGGATATTGGATGAGTAGGCACTAGATGGAGATTTTATGCATAAGCCTTCTGAAATCCATTGATTACTCTAGCTTGTCATGTGTGGCAATACGTATAGTAAGTTTTGCCTGTTTTAACAACAGTTATACACAAGAATAAGAAGTGGTGGTCATGTGATGTTTATTGGCTTAAAATATTGTGCAGTGTAATTTTTTCTACATCATTCTCACACAAGGTAGGGACTGGGTTCTTTCCACTATTAACACCTTGTGAAAAAAAATCTGCATCTTGGGAATTATACATACTTTTTCACATGTCTTTGATCATATGTTTATGATTACATTTCTCCACAAGATTTTAAAAGTGGATAAAATGCATTCCCTAACTTGGGTGAGAGTGGTGTAGTGAAAATTACACTACATAAATATTACACATAATTTTTCATGTTTCAATATATTTTTCAAAAGATATGGGTATATTCATAAAAAATAAAAAAATAATAATTATAAATATCATCAGATTAGTTACATAGAAAAGCATATATAATTATAGAATTTAAATTGAATAGAGTGTTTTTGGTAGAAATATCTTAATACTAAAAACAATATGCTTTTGTGATTGAAAAGAAAGATTTAAAAATTAAATGCAATTTATTTAATGCTTCCTTATGAGTGTGATACTTGAAATAATGAATAAAATAAAAATACCAATCTCAGTACAGGTGATGAAGTATAGAAATAGGTTGTTAAGAAAAATAAAGAGATATAAAAGAAATACAAGAATAAGAAAATAAACAGATAGCAATGCTTAATTAAAAGTTAAAAAACTAAAATGAAATTGAGTTAAATTAGTTACTAAAAAATAACAGTTAATAGATGGACATTTCAAATTTTTACCTGGATCTAAATAGATTAGAAAAAAAAAACTAGAATAAAATCTTGTATATGATGTATGAGTGAGATAATAATTTTCTCTACAGTAATGTGAAGAAAAGTTATTCATTATGAATTTGGATTAAATATGGACAGATCTTGATACTAAAGAATATTAATAGTTTAACACGTAGAGTACTTTTAACTCGTAGTCTAGAGAAAAAATGATTTGCTTCCTTTATTTGCATATACATTCAGTTTTGATTAATTTAATGATTATAAAAAAATATTGTGATGGGGATTAAAATTTGAATCATTTGACAACGGTTAAAATATGTAAAATGAATAAAATAGAAAGATAAAAAGGATTTAAAATAAGTATAAATGTGTCTGTGGATCAAAAAAGGTATGTACACATTATATAAACGATTTTTTAAATGTTAAAGCAAAACAAAGTGATTGTTCAAAATTAAGATTTAAAATTGTATTTTAAAGAAAAAAAGATGACACAATATTTTTTCTTATAATTTATTATTTTTAGAAAAATCATTAAGTCAAAATACTAGTTGTAATTGCATTAGCAATTTATTAATTAGTATTGGTAATTACATAAACATTTTTCTGTTAATTTATATATAAATAACTTTATTGAAATACATAAGTAAGAATGATACACTTGTAAATAAAATAAAAGTAATCCATGTTGCCCGGGCAACCAGATGGTCTGATGTGTTACTGGTGTTGTTTAATCTAGCTTAACCAGGCTCCATGTGTTGTCAAATAAAAATCTGGACGAGATGATACTGTCCTTATGGTAAAATTCCTTCAACTTAGAAATGAATATGTCTTCAGGCTGGGGATGAGGAATGGTGAACTTGTCTTGACATCTGGCCATCCAGGTGGCATAAGTGATGAAGGTCGAAAGTCTTGAGATGACATAATCCCTAGACAGGAAGTGGCTCTTGATATCTAATATTTTGTTCAGGGAAATGTGGCAGTTGTGAGAAATGAATATTCTGATTTTGTTATATGCTGGGTAATCATTTATCATGTAGTCAAAGGTTTCAGAGGTTCTGTGGTAGTTGTGACATGTATGATCTATGTTCTTGCAGAATAATCTCCTATAGTGCAAGAACCAGTTCATCTGGAGTGAATCCAGGTTGATTTTCACTAGGAAGTTCAGGAACCTTGACTCTAGCTTGAGGGTTTTTTTTTGTATGTTGAATGTTAATAAACAATAAAATGTCTTTTTTTAAAGAAAAGTCAAAAAAGCAATTAAATATCCAAGAATGGATTAATTATATATATTTTTTATTGATTTAATCATAGTAAAATAAATCTTGTACTGAGTCCAGGTACAATATTTGCCTTTAGATTTAGTCAGTTCAGGCTATTGACTGATTAGGAAATTTTAATTCCAGACTATATAAAAATAGTCTGAATCAAATATATTTTTTTGTATTAGTTTTTGTGTGTGTGTAAGATTGAAGCAAAGATAAGGGGACAATACTGTATACCTCCCTAATGAGTCACATTTTCTTTATAAAAAATTCTTATAAGAAGAAAAGTTTGTATTTGAATAGTTATCTTATATCCTGGTTGCTAATCTGACAGTTGCCTTGATTGCTCTTAATACAGTTTTTAAAATAGACATCAACAGTAAATCATTATGTGACCTGGAATTTGGAAAGAATTAACCAGGTTAAAGGATTAGAAAAAAAAAAAGAATTGTAAATATTTTGTGTGGTACAAAGTGTATCATGGATGAGGTGTATAAAGTGCAAGATACTAAAAACTATGAAGTAGAGATCATCTGACTAAATCAGACTCATCATCCACAATCATCATGTAACATTGTTGTTTCTATTGTCATCTGCCTGCTGCATGATCATGGTTTGTCAAAAAGAGTTCCCGTAAAAGAAATGAAGACATATTTACATATGAATTGCCTGTGACTGAAAGATTGATGAGAATATAACAGACGACAAGATAGACTTTAAATTTACACATATCAGTAAGCTTATTTATTTTATTGTTATATTTTCAGGAATTAAGGTAAACAAATTGTTTGCTTTTTATTTTAATTCAATTCTATTTTTTTTTAATGTTTTTTTTTTGTATTATCAACGTTACGACCAATTATGAACTTTTGACTATTTTTTTTCTTATTAATGGGAATAAAAAGGCATATCCATGTATGTGCATGTATATAATGATTCACAGACACATATGTCTAAGTGTAAAGAGCGAATGAATAAAGGTAAAGGGTATAGTTCATTAAACATATAAAGATTAGATTTAACCCATAATCAATAATGGCAAAATGGAACTCTGCAGGATAAATCATATAAACATTTTTTCTTATTTTGTATTATTATATTAGTATTTTTTTCGTATTCCTATTATTCGTATTTGGTGGAGGGAAGGTTATAATATGTCACGGGGAAATTGATCAATTTTGTGATATTATTTCGCTTGTCTAAAATTAATTAATTTTTTTAAATAGCCGAGTTGGCAGTCAATCATTTCATTAAATTTTTTATAAGAAAAATAATAAGTGAATATTTTTAATGAAGTATAACTACCACTCATCTTGAAAATTATTATTACACATATATAAAAACTGAACTAGTACAAGGAATTTCTATGCCAAGAATCTATTTGTAATTTTTTTATTTGTTCTCTCTCATTATATAATTCTTTAAGCATTGTATAAGAATTGGCTTTTAAGGCTGATGATAAATATCAACGCTTATAAATAAACCTTGAGGGGGTCAACACATGAACATAGGTTCTGTAGAATATTGGTTAGAAGTAATTTGGCTAAATATAAGTAAATAACATTCGTTCAATTATCTTCATTAAATAATATTGAGAAGTAATGGATAATCTTATTTTAATATCAAACTGTGAAATAATCCATACGTTTATATATATATCATCATTTAGCGTATGAGGTTCGAATAATTTACCTGATCTCTGATATTAATTAAACCGCAAGTAAGGGATCACCAGAACAATATTTATATATATATATAATAAAAAGTCAGATGTCACATGACTTATATATAGCTTGCATATACCAATATGTAAACTTAAGTTTATATATATATATATATTAGTTTTATACTGAAGATAATATGTAATAAAACATTTTTCTACAGTATATAGACAATATACTTACAAACATAATATTGATTATGCACAAGGATTTTAATATTGGTTTTAAAGCCCTTGTCACCAAATAGACTTATTAACAACTCCAAAGATAAGATTAAAGAATGTAAAGCTCAGTTTGTTTACACCTTGATTGCCAATTTTGTAATGTCAGATAGTATGGAGAGACAACATGCAAACATAAATTCAGGATTCACACAGCATGTTATCTATACAACAGAGCTAAATATAACAAACAGCATTTATAACTCGGTGTTGTAGACCATGAAAAAAAACCCATCATTACTTTAAATCTGATTATGCTAAAATTATTTGGTAAAAGTAATAATTACAAATTGCAAAATAAAATAGCTTGCATACAATTATTTCTAAGAAGTCCATAAATATAGCAGCTATTAACATTACTCTCAACCAACACTGGTCATTTAATCTAATGAATTAGGTAACTGCTAGGACAATTTACACATGCTAATATGCTAATTTATGGTAATGAGTGACCAATTTGATGTATGTTTGTGTGCATGCAGAAATGCTATTTTATTTGTTAATGTAATGTTCACTATAGCCATACTTTGACAAAGTTATGCTGTATCAATATACTAGCTCAGCAAAGTAAAAAATATTGTTTTGTATCAAAGATTTATTAGCATAATAATTGTTAATTGTTTACATACTCTGGTAGAATATATTTTATTGTATATAGGTATCAACATAGGTAGATGTCTATATATACATCAACATAGGTATATATATATATATATATACCTATGTTGATATATATATATATATATATATATATATATATATATATATATATGTATTAAACGAATCTGGTTGTCTGTAATACCTCTACAAGATCCTTAAAATATCAATTTTTTATCAACATGATAGGAAATGGGATTTGCCCAAATATGTTGGATGCAACATTAATTTTCATTATATAAAAGCAAAACTCTCCATAAAATGGTGTCACTCAGTTCCGGCCAGAGTAATTAAATGATGCATGAAGATTTGTGCATAAAATTCCTATCTAGTGCCTACTCATCCATATCATCTGACTAGTTTTTAGAATATATCAGTGTAGATCCTTGGAACTGGGAGCTCTGCACCTACATCTTAGAATCTAATGCAACCCTCCAGCCAGTTTTTACTTTTTCATATAACTATAGAGCTTTGTGTCCAAAATCATTAGTGTATAGGGTTGTATAAATCTGAACTCAGTTCAGCATCCATAATTTTTAATAACTTTGGTTCATTAATAACAACTCTCACAATAATCCTATAAAGCATGATTGGCATTAAACCATTGAACATCATAAAATCACCATTCTTTATGCTTTCACAAGCTGTTTTTACAGAGGTGAAACTTTCCATATAGTAGTGCCACTTAGTCCAAGCAAGAGTCAGATCTATACAACTATACAAGCTAATAAACTTAAGTTGAAAACATTATTGTGTTTTCATTTTGGACTCAAAGCTTTATAGTTAGTTAAAAAGGGTGGCTGCTGGAGTGTACAGTAGATCCTAAGATTTAGGCCAGTCCTCTCAAATCCAAGGTCTGTCACTGATGAAAGCCACAAGCTAGAAATAAGTCTGGGGAAATTGGGAGAGTAGGCACTAGATAGGAAATTTATGCATAAACTGTCCTGCATCCATTGATTATTTTGGCTTGCACTGAGTGGTGCTACTGTATGGAGAGTTTTGCCTCTGTAAAAAACAGCTTGGGTAAGCATAAAGAATATTGATGGCTTAATTTTAATTACACACAAACATATAAGAAAGTTTCTTCTTTTGCTGCATAAACCTTTCATTCAATACATACTCAGGAATATGCGTTTTAGTAAATAAAGAAATGTTGACATGTTTACAAACATTTAGTTCATCAGTCATCAAAAATTACATATAATGTTGCGCATTAAACGCTATATTTATTATTTATTAAACTTTTACTCTTTTTATTATAAAAAAAGAATATTATTATTTGCTGTTAAAATTAATTATAGAGTAATTAATGTTCTCTGGCTTGCAAGAATCCCAATAATGATTAATTCTTCTCAACACAGATTGGCTCTCACGATCTTGTGATTGTGAATTAATTAAATCTTTATTACTAATAATATATAAAATTAATTAATAATATCATATAATCGCAATCAAAATAAATAATAATAACATTAATGACAAAATATTTGTTATAAATAATTCTAATTATATTTATTATTTATTTATTGAAAGTTTATACAATAATTTTTTAAAAAAACTTACATTTGGTTCATTTTCCCAAACTATTATTATTTCGGTCAAAATAAAATAAAATAGATTTAGAAAAGAATTATTTGTATTTATTAAAGTCAAAATGAGCTATCTTATGCGCTTTAATGTATTTTTTAAAAAAGATTACGGCACAGTTGAACTTTACAACATATCTACATACATACACTCTCACTTCAAAAAGAGCAAGAAAAGAGAAAAAAAACTAAATTAGATTTTCTTTTAACTATTAAAGGATCACTTCTATAACATGAAAAGAATTTTATCGTAAAATAAATTGCATAACTTTTCAAAGTTCCAAAACCAGCTACATTCTCTTTATCAGCTTAATCCAAGCTTGCTGTCTTTGATTTTCTGCCATAAGAATTATTTAGTTTGAAAAATGATAAAAATAGCTAATAATATCCACTTGTCATTTTTCATAAGGGCTGCGTTTTAATTTTTTTATTATAGCCTTCTAGCAATTCGTATTTTACATTTGTTGATGTCTAGACTACAATTTTAAGTAAGTTAGCTAGATTAGGAAAATATAATAAGTTAACACACGTTTAAAAAATGTTGCAGTGTGTGTATGTATATTTTTTTGATATTTTCAGTAATGCATTAACATTCAGCATATATATATATATATTGTACTCTTTATTTCAATATTTTATTTATATATTGCCTTGCATGGTTTAACGCAGTTGGCAGATTCATTGCTTCTTTATTGTATACTGTAGCTACAGTGTGAATGAGTTCAAATTATTATTCTCAGTAGATATTTATATATCAGACAACTGAAATACAAGATTTAATATATATATATATTGTTGCTTAGGTTGAATTTTATTAAATATGGATATTACTTCGGGTATTTTTATTATATTATATATTAATAATAAACAATATTTTAAACTCAGATTATATTTAAATAAAGCGGAAGAAATTGCAGCTTCCCTTACATTTATATATACATAATATTTTTGAAATACAAACATAATTCATATACTTGGAGTTTAAGGGTAGGAAATTTGAACACAAACTTTCAAGTTCAATTCAGCTATCCATTCTATCTCATACATGCGATATACGTGACCACACACATATGAAAAGGAAAATTATTTCCAATATATGTATTTCAAGCTGTACTCGAACTCATTCGTTGGTCCAGATCATAATCTCCAATACATATATATAGTCAGCATTCAGTTTATATTAAGATAGCAATTTTTCAAACTTTAATGAATTGGTCTCAATCTACTCCATCCTCTTTAGCCATCCGTATATTGGCATCAACAAGGGATTTGGGAATTCCATCATATTATTTTCAATGGTATGGATGGTTGAAGAGTTGGAGGGTGTAATAGATTTAAGCCTATACATTAAAGTTTGAAGAACTGCTATTTTAAAATAAACCGAGCCACAGATTTGTATATATCTAAACATTATTTTCATATATATATATATATGTGTGTGTGTGTGTGTGTGTGTGTGAGTATGGGAGATAATGTTTCCCGATCAACTGATGAGTGCTGGTTCAGCATCAAATACAGATATTGATGATCATTTATTTTTTTCATATATGTGTGATCATGTGTGTATGTTAATTTAGATAGAGGGGACAACCAAAGGGAGCTTTAAAGTCTGTTTTAAATTCCCTATATATATATGTATTGCATTTATATAACTAATCAAAAATATTTGTTATATATATATATATATATATTTAAAATAATGTTATAACTAAATTTATGATGAATTTTTCAAATTAATTTTAAGAGATTTGCAATTGTTCCCTAAAATCATTTTGTATGACTTTCGAAATGAAAGACAAAAAATAATAATTAAATATAAATTATAACTGAGTAAAGTTTTGAATTAGAATTTTTTTAATTTAAATGCTAATTAGAATTCTATGCTAATGAATTTTAAAGTTTAGTCAGTGAATATTTTCTGGCATCTATTTTAATTAATAATAAAATAAGTTATGCAACTCCATATATGGGTCTATCTATCTATCTATCTATCTATCTATCTATCTATCTATCTATCTATCTATCTATCTATCTATCTATCTATCTATCTATCTATCTATCTATCTATCTATCTATCTATCTATCTATCTATCTATCTATCTATCTATCTACCTATCTATCTATCTATCTATCTATCTATCTATCTATCTATCTATCTATCTATCTATCTATCTATCTATCTATCTATCTATCTATCTATCTATCTATCCATCTATCTATCTATCTACCTATCTATCTATCTATCTATCTATCTATCTATCTATCTATCTATCTATCTATCTATCTATCTATCTATCTATCTATATACCAACATACCCATCTAACTATATATATATATCTACCTATATACTTATCTGTTTCTTTCTAACAGTCTAATTGTGTGTTTTTCTGTCTGTCAACTGTTTGTCTACCTTTTTGTTTATCAAACTATCTACTCATCTGTCTATCTATCTACCAACCTAACTATTTAAACATCTGTATGATTTCATACAGTGAAAGCATGATGATCTTGATAGGTAAAAAGTTTGCATTGTACCGTTCTCCTTTGATTATCAGTCATCAACACATGACCTTTCAAATCAATTTTTATTTTAATGTATATTTCACCACCGGAAACACTCAAAAACATACATACATATAGATAGAGTAAATAAAGGATGCTGAAATATTTATTAATAGTGTTTTGTTCAGTAGTCATGATATAAAATTATATCTAATATGGGGAAAATGATCATTTGCAATAATTGTCCTAGATGTATATACAAATAAACAAATCTAAAACATCCTTCAAATAGAGTAAAACCCATTATAATTCAGATTTATATATCACCTCTTTTATATATGACCTTACTAGGGTTCATGGAATTGTCTATTTCTTACTCAATTTCAAACCCATGCAAATGAAGAAATTTAAACCAAATATTTGGAATATAATAAATATGTATTTTCCCCATATTATATAATTTCCCGTTTTGAGCAATAAAAAGAAACACTTTGAAAAAATGCATGACTCATCTAAAAACGAGAAGATTTGACGTCACTCTAAATCGGCTACTTTTTATCGCACGTATACATATGATATGTCATTCAAAAGAAAATCAAAAGTTCTGTAAGATGGTGCCCTCTTCAGAGTTATTTTAGAAGTAAAAAATCAATAAAAATGACTATATATGTCAAACAAAACCAAAGCACCGCCTCCTCACCAACTTTTCTTGAATCTTATTGGCTGTCCCACTTCTGTCAGAAAGGGAAATGGCTGCCAAAAAGTAAAAAGTTACGTTCGTTTTGATTTTTATTACGAAAATGATAAACGAATGTTTACAACATTTTAAACAATATTTGAATTGAATTACAAATTATTATTGATAAAATAATACTAAAAATCAAATTATTTTAGAAAAATAGTTAAGATATTACCAAGAATTATTTATTTATTGCTACATATTGATCGTAATGTTAAAGTGAAAAAAAAAAGATTGCGTTAGCAATCTTTTTTGGTTCGTTGAATAGTGGTTACTTTTATTTCACCGCAATTGAATATTTTTTAAATTATAAATCAAATTTTATTTTTGAAAAGACTTTCGTTTGCTTTCTAATCTGAGAATTCAGTAATATACTTTTTACAAATGAAACTAACATATTTATATTATTAAAAGTGATCTATTTTAACAATAGATTTTGTTAAAGTTGTGAGTTGGCCAATTACAAGTTTTGATTTTTAACTCATTCGGCCAATTAAATAATAATCATTGAAAGGGTTAATAAATACTAACAGCAATAAATTACTGGTGATTAAAAGTTATTACTTTTAGCAGTCATAAAATTTGTTCTGTAATATTCTATGGAAATAAAAAGACTTTGGTACCATTTAATAATGGCAGAAGAGCCAATAAACATCACATGACCACTACTTCTTATGCCTGTGTATAATTGTTTTAAAACTGCAAAACTCACTATATGTATTGCCACACACAACAAGCTAGAGTAATCAATGGATACCAGAAGGCTTGTGCATAAAATCCCCATCTAGTGCCTATGGCATCCAATATTCCCAGACTAGTTTCTGGCTTGTGGCAATACATATAATGAGTTTTGCCTGTTTTAAATAGTAGAAGAGGCTAACACAGCCTCTATCTATATTTAATTTATTAGTTGATTGCAAATGCTTTTATTTTAGATAACTGTTTATCTAGATTACTGTGTTTAATAATATGTTTATGGTGCATTAACACAAAATTGTACCTGAATCTTTCAATTGAAAAAAAATTCTGTGTTATTTTTAGAGCCAAACGTCATCCACTTTATGTAAAAAATTTATGAATTGATGTTTTACATGCCCATTTTTGCCAAACATTTGATAAAAGAATTTATCAGGCAAAATATTGCTTTAGTTTATTGCATAGGATGGTAAACATAACTCTGCATAGGAAAAAAATAGTCATTACAATGTATAGAAAGTATATAAACATCATGAAAATGATAATTATTTGCATTTATGTCTCCACAAATATGGATATTTTAATGCAAACAACCTGCACATATGAATTTCTGATGACAATAGAATACTTATTTTCGAGTTATCATAATGTTGTGAATAATACTGCCAGAGATAAAAATTACTATATTGGTGCAGGGAACTAGAAAAAATATTAAAAAATGATTATTTATATATTAAATTATGCTAGGTGATTTAATAAAAAAAAATAATAAACTATTTATTTCTAAATATAAATTAATGAACTTGTGTGTAATTAAAAAAAAAGATATAAAATCATCAGATGGAGAAGGAAAACAGTTGAAGAAACTTTTTATAAACAAAATAATTAAAATGTTGCTAAAGACTAGTTTTTCATAAATACTATGATTATTTTTTTTCATTAACAAGTCTGTTAAGCAATGTTTATTTATTAATTGCCTTTTAATTATTGTTTAATTAACAACACTTTTCAAAGCATAATAAAGCAGTAAATATAGATATATTTTTTATTTATCATTAATAATTCTTTTAATCTACATTTTTAAAAGTAAATTAGTTAATATTTAATTTTTACATAATTAATAATTTGCTATATTACTATTATTTTTGAGTGGTATTTTTAAAACAATATTATTAGTCAAAATTAGTCTAAAATACCAAAGATTTAGATTAATGATTTGGATTTTTGAGATATAAAGTTTGAGAATAACATTCTTAATTATTTGTAAAAGTAATTTTATTTTTCATCCCCATATGAAGCTTAATAACTTTAACTCTTTTTTCATGTGTCAAAGCATAGGCCACGATACGAACATTTCTAGGCCTGACAGGAATGTCATATTGCCAGTAGAAGCTGTATCTTAACTATGTTTGAAGCAAAGATGATTGATTTATCCCAAGATCAACAAAAATATGATTAATACGTCGGAATATAAATTAGATAAACGAGATAAAATTTACATATCCAATTTAATGAGATAATAAACTTAGAAAATTCTCCGATGTAAATGATTTCAAATTAAGATGAAAGGGAAAACAAACATTTAAAACTGGTGAATCCCCAATCAAACAAATGGCCAAAACTAATAATAATTAAAGGTCTCAACAGGAGACAAGTAAATACTTAGAAAAGCAGTTCTGTATGCCCAAGCATTTCAAGAGAGTGAACTAATTATAATTACAAATAAATCAACAAAGTTCTGATTACACGTTCTGATAAAATTTAGTCACACGTAAAAGACCAAAATAAATCTAGCAAGCTAAATATAAATGTTCCTAGATTTTTATATAAGTTAGTTTATCAGAGAGTGCATATGAGCAGAAAATATACTTTAGCAGAAGGAAACACTCTTTCATCTGCAATTTACATGGGGATAAATATTATCATCCTGGTGGCGATTTATAAAATTACAAAGAACAATTATTCCAGTTTCCTATTTCAGAGACATAAGAAAAGAAAAAAAACGATATCTCCAAATACTGAACACTAGAACAATAAACATGATAAATTGCCAGTCAAATGATTTTTGGGTTTGCTTAAGCACAAACACTGTATTTTACATCAATAAGTGGATAATAAAATAAATACAGGTGAGCTAATTTAAAATTACACAAGCCTGCTAAAGCATTTATAAAAAGTAAGACAGAAAAATAGAGATATATTAACCATATAAAATATACACTCACTAGACAATCTCCAATAAATAAAATTCAAAGCAAATTTGGAATCTTAAAATTAAGATTCCAAGACACACAGCAAAGTATAATGAAAAACAAATACAGCTAATAAATATGAGGTTAAATAATGATTAAGAATGCAGATTTATGTTTAAGATTGAGCAGAGATTTAACTAAATGAATTTATCCTGGCAAGAATAAAAGAAAAATATTTACCTTATGCTAAAGCAAAGTTCATGTAGAGTGTGCACTTTTTTCAGTTTACATTTCAGGTGTTTTGACAATGGCAAGTACAAAGGCATTGGTGATCTGTTTTCTTTTAGATGCTGCTGGCATGAGTGGAGGAGAGTTAGAAGTTAGGGATTCATTCTTTGGTTAAGTTAGCATGGCATATTGATGATGACAAAATGTAGAGTAGTATATTTTGACATCTGCTAAAGCAATAAAGTCCTTTAATAATTGCAAGTTTTTAAAAATAATTAAATGTCTTAACTGCTACCCAAAATGCAACGAATCTCAGCAGGCTATAATCAAAGTGTGTAAAAGAATACTGATGCTCACTTTGAAGCAGTGTGTTAGCCAAGAATAAAAGCAAACTCTTCCCAAAACGTTGGGGGTAATTTTATACCACACTACATTTCCCACAAAAACCTTTCCTGTTGTCAAATTATATGACTTAGGGCAGGGCAAATCTCAATCTCCCACTCAATCTAATGAAGAATTCTAACCAGGGATTATTTTAAACAAAAAACAACAAAAAATTAAATCTCCGCATTTAGAATGAACTTAAAATGATTAAAATAAATGCAACAAGAATGTAATTAACAAGTTTGCCTGTTTTTAATCAAATTGATTAAAAACAAACAAGCAGCAAAAGAAAACAATTTTAAAATCAATTCTATAAAAAAAAATTAAAATAACCTATTTTAATATAAAAAGAGTATCTGTTTTAATACATATACTCTTTTTAAATAATTTTTTTTTTTTTTTTTAACATTAGAAATTTAACGAAAATAAAAAAGTTTTAATTTTGGTAATAAAACCATTGAATTGGATATCAGTCCATTTCAATATATATATATATTATTGTATCACTTTTTCAGATGTGTCATAATAAATATGCAAATGAAGATAAGATTTTTTTTTTGGGGGGGGGTAAGAAGTTCTGCTCATTATAAGACATCAAGAATGACAGGTAAGAAAAAAAAAGCTTTTTGTAAAATAATTTTTAAAAAATGAATTTATGATATCAGTATATTATTATTTAAAATTATAGTTTGTACAATTGTTATGCATATATATAAGCTTTAAATTTCTGTCCTAAAAAACATTTGCTCTGACTCTATTTGGTCTATGACTGAGGAAAACAAGTGTTCATAATTATTATGAAATGCTTTGAAATATTTAATAATACTAAACGTTCATGTAAAGTAAATGAAAACAGAATAAACAAACTAAAGTCCTGTACAATTTTAAAATGTTAAAATAAAAAGAAATATCAATAATTGAATAATAATCTTTTGGGGTTTAACCTATATCTTGCTTTAGAACTTCATGCTGCTTGGAGAAGTTAATTTATTTACCAGTTAACAAAATTATTAAAACTACCTAAAATATACAGACAATGTTATATTTAATCAAAAATTTACTGCTCTCAGTGAAGTGCTATATTATACATTGTGTTTTAAACATTCTTTACTGCTCAGATATGTTCAATTATTGACTAAATAATGAAACTGTTAAATCTTACCTATATATGTTAATGATGTTGAGAATTAAGTCTAGTGTTCCAGCTAGTAATGAAATTGTGAAATTATTTGTTGTACTTTGGATATTCTTGTTGCTAAAATAAAACCATTTGTTAACTGATTAATGACACTTTTAAAACTTGTTTGGATATATATATATATATTGTAACGATCTGAAGAAAGGAGACTAAAGGTATCTGCACTACAGGGCGCCATCTAGGCATTTGAACCTAGAAAAATTTATAGAGTAGGCAGATATGTAAGTCAAAAAAATATTTTTTTTTTATATTTTGCATCCGGTCATTAGCCCATGTCACTAGCTCAGTGGAATAGCAGAGATTTAATAATATAATATAAAAGTATATATAAAAAAGAATAAAATAAGCCACTGCCAGTAATTAACACACAAACATTTATTTATGCATATATATATATATATATATATATATATATATATATATATATATAAGATTGAAAATTGTTTTAGTATCAGTTTACATTTTAACATCTAACATTATTTTTAACTTTACTTTGAATTTTAATTTACATTTTAATTTCTATTATATTATAAGTTTACATTTTAATTAAGTTTGCACAGATGGGATTATAAAAGCTTGTTTTAATATGTTGCGTATAGATCGGTTACATAAATTTCAACGGTTAAAAACATTTCAAAATAAACATAAACAATCAAAATATAAAATCATTGATACTGACAATTGCAGAGGGAAATTTATAAGTAACCCAATAGTATTCACCATAAGATACTTGCATTGTCACCAATAACTTAAAAGACATCCGAATAAATACATTTTAGATACTCACTGTGAGGTATCATTATTTATCGAATGTCTATATATTTTGATCAAATATGAAATCCAAAACATAATTAACCGATAACGAATCCATGCAAACGTCTATAAACAACTTAAATTTAATGCATTTTTATTTAGTGTCGAGTATGAATAGACTACATAGATTTGCATTTGAGAATAAACATTCTATCCCTATTTAACCTTAGGCTAAAATTCGTAGTCAAACTGGCATCAATTCATCTGATATATTGATGTATTCAATGTAATAAAATACGGCAGCACAAAAAGTTAAGAGGAGAAATTGCCTCTCGTCAGATAGGAATATCACATCTATCTGCAAAGAAGAGCAATAAAACAAAAAACTTCCTAGAAAGGAACTGCGGTATCCGACTTATAATTCCTTCCATAGACAAATGGGTGTGTGCGGCATATGAAGCGATTCTGCCCGTAGTGAATCTGTACTACATCTACTAAATTACACCAATATATCCAATCCATTGACCTAATTTAACCATGAAACAAATAACTTAAGATTACCCTTCCCTAATATAACTTTACAAATCTATACAGCCATTCATGCCCAACTTAAGTTTAACATTTATATAATTTAACTTAATGGAAAACAGAAATCATAATAAAACTTAATGAACAAAAAATAAATAAATGGAAATGATTTTAAATAAAAAAAAAATCAAATAACATTATTAATATTAATTTATGTTGGTCAGATAGGATTCTATTTGTACATTTTTATATATGGAAAGTTTTTAATTTAATGTTCATAAATTATAAAGTTCTTATGGTTTTTTAAACAGTTCATCTTTATATGTTCCTTGCCATTTGAACGTGAATTCCCACGCTGTCCTAAAAAGATTGGTATCCATTTAGCCGTTGTTTTATTTATTCATTCGTAGGTTTTTTAGTTTAGTTGGTCCTCAATGTAGAAAATGATAGTTCATTTCTCTTTCTTTCTTTGGAAAAACTGAAGGGATTGAAGAGTGCGTCTTTTCAATCCCTTCTCCTTCACTTCCGCACTAACACATATCTGTCACATCGTAAATAATCAATAACTAATAATTTTCAAACTTGTCCTTTTATATTAATTTGAAAGATTGAATTTACATTATGTCATCGATGCAATGGTCCTTTCGCTGAGGTCCGATTCCATAGGGATTTCTTTTTATTTGCTAAAAGTTTCTATTGTTTTCCTATCTGACCGATGTTTTTACATTTAAATGCCCAAGGCTGGTTTACATTTAACTAATTAAAACAATCATTTCCATTTCTGATTAATTAATGTGTTTTCCAAGATTAAAGATATATTTTTCTCTCTAAACCTTTTTAGGTTTTTGTTTTTAAAATACCTTTCTATTTTTAATAAAGTTTTATTTTAATAATTTTTTTTTTATCTGTGCGATTTATATATACGAGTTTAAGATGATATTTAATTTCAATTTTTAATTCTTAAAGAAAATTTTTAAATGCGAACATGTTTAATAATAAAAAAACAATGTAACGTCATCTGTGCTTGTTACAATATATATATATATATATATATATATACATTGTATATATATATATATATATATATATATACAATGTGGATAATTTATTATAGAATGCCAGATTAATGGAATTGTGAAATTAAATATTTGATAAGAGATAAAGAATTGACCTGGAGTTACTTATAGTAGTATCATGAAAAGAAGATTCTACAATCATGAAAATATATTAGTAGTTGTTATGATATAGGAGATACATGATGTGATATTTGTGCAAAGTAAATTATCATATGAGTAACTGAAAATATGTAATTATCTAAGCTTTTCCTAGGACTATTTATAATGTGATAAAATATAGCAATAAGAAGCAAGAACTGAAATAATATTCAAATTATGAATGCAAATGTATTTTAAGCATTGAGTAGTATTTTAGGTATCTTGCACAAAACGGTGAAAAGATAAGAGTGTGTGTTTGTTTATTATATATATTTTTCATATTTTATATTCAATAGTTATACATACTTTTATGTTATATTGTGTGCTACTTAAATTATTGATTGCTGATTAAAAGGAGGGTAATATAATATATTTAATCCAAAAGGGGATGTGTGATGGTCATTAGTGATCAAAATTCATCATCATTGGTTTTCAAAAGTATTAAATAATATTATGATCTTAGTACTGGGTTAAACATTGTGAAGGTGAACTTCATTATTATTATTTATTTTAAATATGTTAAATAGTATTATATTTTTAATTTATTAATTTTATATCATAATTTTAAAGTATTTCCAACAGCACAATTAGCCAATATGAGGTTTAAAGTGAAAAAGGATTTTAGTGATATGAATAAATTGTAGATTGATGATGGTTGGGGTGATATTATCTTAAATTCGTTGTGTACATGGTAACATATATTTATGACTGACCATGATAATTCTTAACAACAATTTAGTGAATCTGAAAATTGAATGTTAAATTAGGTTAAGTATTCATGGTTCATGACAGGAACATGTGACCATTTTGCATGAATCTTTTGTTTGATGTCACTGGTTTTTCATTTTATACTATTATTATTGTATTAGGAAATTGTTTATATTTTGTAGTGTTGTGGAAATATCCAACAATATATCTTATAAGGTAGTCATAATCTTAATGAATATGCTTGGATGGTATGATATATTAAGGAAATTGTTGATCTTTTACTATGTGTTTTTTTTTGTATCCATATAGGTGCTGATAGACATCTGAATATTTAGTTCAAGTATATTCAGACATGCCCCTACATTGATATTCTTATTGTTATTGTAGACATGTTCCTTTAAAGTCTATGTTAGTAATGTTACTCTGGTGCATTTAGCATGCATGCATGTTTATTGTTTGGTAATCGTTGATCATGAATAAAGTAAAGTAGGTATGCAAGGTATATTTTTACAAGCTGAATAAATATTTGTGATCCTTCTAACCTCCTATCTAATATAAGTTAAAGTAATGTACTAAGGAAATTGTTGAAATCAAGAGTGCAATCAGTTCATTTGAATTGATTCAATGTTTTGTAACTGTTTGTTTTATGCTTTATTAAAATAATAAATTTCAACAACATAAGTAACTATCTTATGGGAGATTAGGAAATCCACAAATGATGAAACCAGATATGGATGTTATTCATACTTATTTGAACCTATGAAAAATATGTAATTGCAAATATTTGGTATGTTAATTATGCTGATTCTTAAAATGGAATAATTTCCATAACAAGATATTATATTATCAAACTGATTATTATTATTTTATTATAATTTTTTTTTGTTATGAACCCAAATAATGTTCACTTATGATATTATTTTGGGGTATCTTGACAAATACCAGAATTTAGGTGTGAACATTTAATATTGTATTTTGTTTCCATATTTAAAGTATTTGTTTTGTTGTATGTTTCATTTGTAAATAAAATGTAAATATTAATGTAAATAAAAGTTTGCGTAATCTTTGTAATATGCTAATTATTGCTTTTGCATTGTGGTTATTTTAAATCACTAATCACCAATTCAGTTAATTTCTAGCCATTACAATTTAATAGAATTGTTATTGATTACATATTTCAATTTCATAACCAATTCATCATTGCAATCGTAAATGCTGATTATCAAGTACTGTTTGGGATATGAAAAATAGGATTTATGCATAATTCAATCAATAGAAAGTATAATATGCTAGTTGTCAAATCAGTTAATAAACTTATAATGTGGTATTGTTCACTATGTAAGTCATTTTAATATTGCAAACAAATAAAAGATCCAAACCAGACTATTAGTTATAATGTCTCATAGGTATGCTGGTGCTTTTGCACATTGAGTGACAGTAAAATGAACCCTGTACCCAACTCAAGTGTGCCTTGATTCATATATAGCAAAATTTGGACCCTTGAGATATAAATGATAAGATATTTTACGATCTAAATGTATCAGGCAAGTGATGTGACAAATAAAGCCAGAAGGCAACATTTCTTGGTGTGCACAATTTCGCTGTGTACTGATAGTTGGGGAACATTTAGTTACAATATGGTCACTTCAATGGCTACACTACATAATATATATGATAGTAGAATGGTCCATTGTATCTTGTTTTTCTTTGATACAATTAATCACCCTATTTAATTTTATAGGAGTTTCAAAGACAACACTGAACTTATCTTCAAATATAAATCCAATTTTATCTCCAAACTCAACACATATGGTAGCTTCATCCATGTTTTATCATTTTTTATCATTTTCATATATATATATATATATATATATTGTTCAACACACACACACACACACATATATATATATATATATATATTGTACCCTTACTTCTTGATATATAAAATAGTTTAAAATACAACTAGCTCAGTTACATTATTATGCTTCATTGAAATTTGCATATCTATCTTTAATATATTTTATATTATCATATCTTAATTAAATTTATTATCAATCATCAGAATCAATATAGTTCTAGATTATACTACTTAAATAAGTATTTATAAAATTATGAGACTGCGAAGTAAAGTTACAAAGTAATAAGCAGATTTACACTGAGTCAATATCTCCCAAGATACTGTCTCAATGGCATAAGAATACTACCACTACCCTGTCACTTTACCACTACATCTATAGCATTCTTATGGCTTTTAAATGAAATAAATTATCTTTAATAATACTAAAATAATTCCTAACTTTAACTTAAAATATAATTAAATAATCTCAGGTTCTTCTAAGATGTTTTAAAATAATAATAATAATCATGTAAATAAGTATGATGTGGGATTTTATATCAAACTTAAATACACCTAACTTATTTAATAATAATAATAATACTAATCTTAGAGTGTAATTTAATCTCATCTATTTTTCTTATATAATTACTCACTAAATAAATAAATAATTATATGTAGATCTTCTATTTCATATGGTATCTTCATTTTAAAATAGATCAAAATCTTAGACTTAATAATCTGTGGCAATAAACAATATTGTATTCTTATAATGTGCATTATAACATCTTATGACCATTGCAATATTTTATGTTCATGTCAATCAATTCTTATAAAATAATGTTAAGTAAATATTGTATTCATTTCTAAATAATAATAACAAATTCAATTTTGTGCAAATATAATGTTTATTTCAAATCATCTGATGTCAAAATGCTGAGGTGAAAAATAATGAAACTCGACACACTTTTAAAACAAATTAACAAATTTATTTACAACAACTTCAAATAAAATTTATTTACACTATTTACAGTTTAAAATTTATGACAACAAATAAATAAAAAAAAATAAGAAATACAAATATAAGAGGCTTATACTGTTATTAACTTATGTACTTAATAAGCAATTACACATTCCTTCAAAAAAAATGCTATATTAATAATATTACAGTGTGTTTTTCTTAAAAATTTAAATTTGAAAAATAAATAGTAGTAATCTTTAATTATTACAAATAATAATACATGTCAAGATTATCTATGTAGCATGGGTACATAATGTAGCTCTACCTATTAATTAACTACATTAATTAAATATCATTTATAATGTATTATCATGTATTTACTTTGTTATTAGCATTGCCTAAGAGCTTTATATAAAATTAATATCTCTTTATAATGTAAAACAAATGATTGGCTATAATTATATTCCACCTAATGTAATTTCTGTTATATGTTTTATAAAATATGCATTCTACATCTGTATTATTCAAACACTAATATTTAAATCATTTATCAATTTTAAATTCATAAAACATTACATTAGATAAATTTTATGATTCCTTTTTGTGTAAAATCATTATTTTACCCTATGTGCTTTACTAACCTTTCTAATAAATTTCTATCTATAAAACATATTCTAAACTCATTTAAAACATTTTCCGGAAAAAACAAATATCAACTTCAAATAAAATATTCATTATCCAAATTACTCATACTATATTGTCTATACTTAGTAAACTTTTCAATCTAAATATAGGCTTTTACTCGTAACGTAACTTAACTTATTCAATAAACAAAATACACAAAATATAGACTTTTAAAATCCTTTTCTAAATTGCAAAAATAAAATAATTACTTAGATAAATAATAAACATCATTTTAATACTAAGCATAAATAAAATATCAAAATTATTTACGAAAGAATCATATAATTATTTCTAAGCCTTTACATAATGTTGTATCATATTTATATTATAAATTAAAAATTATGCATATTTTAATAAAGTTTGTTGTCAATATAATGTATGTGTTTTCATAAAATATTTATCCATTCATTCTACAACAACATAATATTCAGTTGATCTAAAGAAAACATATTAAATTCATTAAAAATCATTATACAATATTTTTACCATAATAATAATAATGTCCATTCTGCTATCCAGTATTCTTCGGAATTTGCAGCTTCATAAAATAAAAATCATTCACATTTTCACTCATAAACATTCATTAGAATATTCCGTGTTATACTAATTATAAAAATAAGTTTATGTAATTAATTATTATATTATTTTTAAGTTACTATTTAATAAATGTACCTAACCTACTTTTTAAAAGTTTAATAATATTTAAATTTTATGTTAAATAAATAAAATAAAATCATATTACATAGTCCATCATCGACTTTTGTCCTACCATAAAAGTTCTAACAAATATCCTCTGTATAAAGTCAATAAAACACTATTTCCTGTTCCGTTGAATCACGTGTTTCTTGAAAGTTTATAATAAAAAATGATAACGTTCTTTTTTTTTTAAAAATAAAAATAAGTTCCCCAAGAAAACAAAATAAAATTAAAAAATAGTTTATAAGTTCTCTGGATCCAGTTCTTCATAGATTATCGTTTAAAAGTTATTATTTCTAAATTAATTCATAGTTTATAAATTATTTAAATTAAATTTTTTTAATCAATTTGGCATGCTTGGCTTAGTTTGATTTGATTTGGACATCCATGTAGTACTTGCGCATTTATAAATACCATATTCCGGTAAGAATTAATTTCTTCATCTATAACGTCCAGCGTTTAGATAACTTTAATAAAATAATTTTATTATATTACGATTTTAAAATACTTATACTTATAATATATTTGCCTTTTCAAATTATCAATCTCTAGTCTTTTAGGCATAAAGACTTAACAAGGCAAGTATTTATTTAAAATTACTACTGCATCTTATATCTTTCCATAAGATATACATTTTACTTCTATAATTTGTCAAAATACTTTCTTTTACAGAAATATTTATATTTTTTTAAAATATCTATTAGTAATAGACAATAGTAATTTAACTTTTGAAAACTATTTTTAGTCCAAAATACTACTTTTCTCCATCTTGTAGTTCTATGTACTAATCCAGCGTCTGTTATTTCTATAGCATAAAGTTTCTGATATATTTCTCTGATACGTGATGTTTCCATTGATTATTCGTACGTAAATTGAGCTTCGATATTGAGAAGACGATAGGGAATTATTAAGATATCTACTGCATATTCATTATTTAAACTTTTATAAAATTATATACAATAACACTCTTATAATTTTAAAACTGATTCTTAAGAGCGTTTCTAAATTTACTTAGCTATTTTCTCAATAGCACAAACGACTTAGAAGTTTTATTGTAGAGAGCCCCCCTCAACAATTGAATCCAGCTTATATACTGCCAGAAACTTCTTATCTGATTGGTACGATTAAACAATCAAATTTTGCTTATTTACATATTTATCAACTCACTATTAAAATAAAATAATGACTTATTTAATATTTAATATTTTATCAAATTCTTTTAAAACAATATTTATCATTTATTTAAATCTATTAAACATTCTTTTGAAATATTCTTTCTCACTTGATTTAAATCTTAACTTTTATAAGATCATTTAAAATAAACTAAATCTTTTTAAATACGTTATATTTTTAAGACAATATTTTTAAAATCAAATTTAATATTTTACATTAATATCTTTATTTTTATCTCGTGATAACTCACGTATTATTTATAAATTTATAACATGATTTTTTAAAATAATTACGCAACTTTATTAGACAACTTCCACGCATGTGTGTATAACATCTGTTCTTTATAATACAAGAACGCTTGTCTAAAAATAAACTTAACAATTGCTTTTTTAAAATAAATATTTATTTTTAAAATAAATAAGATATTATATCAGATTTTAAAATAATTATTTGATATGATTAAAATCAAATATTAATCTCAATTTAAGTACTTATAATTTAAAATATTTCTATTCACTTTTAACATATATTTTGAATTTAATAAATATCTTTATCTAATTTTAACTTATCTTTTAAATACTTTAGCTTTAAACATTTGTTATTAAATTTATTAATGCAGTATTACATCATAATCATCATCATTTTAAATATCTTCTCAATACCAACACAATTCACATATCAAATACTCATATATTGCTTTAATTAAACTTATGGTAACATTACCACAAGCAAAGTCAACATCACACTTTTCAAATACTTTTTAAATTTAAAATTTTCTACTAAATTAGCACAAAACTTAAATGGTGACCCATACAAAAGGGCACATATTCCCCTCCTTCGAATAAAATTTTAAATTTAACCTTCATCTTTAACATCTTTACTCCACATTGATCAATTTTATCTTTCTTATCATTTAAATATCATAACACATTACTTTATCACAAAGTTTCATAAAGCATTGAAATATCATCTTAAATTTCACTAAGAAAACACTTTTAAATAAACTACAATGACTTCTTTACTTCATAAATTAAGTTTCACTTCTCTTCCTTATCTTTTAATTAGGTTACTTTCATTTCCCTAATATTTCTACAAATATCAAGTATTTAAATTCTTTTAAATACACCTTTACATAAGCTACTAAAAATACATATTACTATAGTTAATACTATATTTTAAACTACTCTATGTATTTTATTTACAACTTATTGCTAGTTTCATTAGCAATCTTATAGATTATTATTCAGCAAATCTATATATTTCTCTTTTAAAATGATTAACTTCATCTTTTAAGATTAATCACTTTCATGATCACTACCTTAATACAAATTAATCTTTTATAAGATTTAATTATATATACTTTAAACATATGAGTTTTATACTCTTTAACTCTATTATTTAACTTCTTGTTTAAAATATATTTACTTCAATAGCTAATTCCATTTCTACTTAGTCATTATGACAAAACTTATTTCTTCTTAAAATATCATTTACATATTTTGTAAATTTCTTCAGCTAAACTTTATTCATCATGCTAATTTATTATATAATAAATTATTTCTTTATGTCAAGCATTATATTTGAACATGACATTAAAATATCTATTCACAACATTTTACGATTGTAACTCACACATCAGAAGGAAAAAGAATTAAATTCCTTGCATTACACGTCACTTTTTCCCCATCTAGTGTGGTTAACATCAAGGTATTTTCACCTTACTTTGAAAGTTGCAAACATAGAAATATCTTATGTTTGTTTTACAAAGCCCAAAAAAAAAAAATAATATAATGCCATAATACATTATCAAATATACATCTTCTTTAAGAATTACCTGTCTTAATTTTTTTAAATATATTCTTCTCTAAATCTAAACTTTAATTCTCTTTTTTTTAATTCAACTTTTTACTACCAGTTTTATTAGCTGGTCTCTTCAGAATTGTGGTCACACCACTTGTAGAAGGCTGATTATGCAAATCATCACTTCTATCCCTATTTGCATTGTACTGTATAGACTTTTTAAAATATGGAGACATCTTATCTTTACCTTTATAATTAAAACTTCTCTTAAAGCCTCCAGAAGATTTTACTCCTGTATGGACACTAAGACTTGCTAATGGGTAATTATTTTTATCCCTATTTACTCTAGACCTATTATCCATAGATAATTCTGATATTTCCAGAGCATCCAATATTTCGGAGACTCCTTCAATTGTTACATGGTCAGCAACTATTAGCAACTGTTCCACATGCTTTGGCAAGTTGTGCCTAACTATTCGAACAATTTGTCCCTCCGATAATGGATAAGCAGTCAAAGTCTTCAAACGAACGGCTTGACTTCTGAAAAAATTAGTGTAGCTGCCTTTGCTAACTTGGTACTTATCTTGGGTAATTTGATACCGAATGCAATCCTGTTTGTCGGAGTTCCAAAAGCTCCCGACAATAAAACATTTGAAATCACCATACGTCATGGGTTTCTCGAACAGAGATTGCCACCAATCTTTAGCTACTCCGTATAAATGATTGCTACACACGGCTACTTTCTCCTTTTCAGACAAAGAACATATCGAAAATAATTCATCCAAATTGTTTAGAAACTCCGAGGGATTTTCCATGTATTCCCCTTTAAATGGTTTAACTTTCATAAACCTTAAGGCCATAGAATTATTTGAACTACCCTCATGACTAATTACTTCTCTAGTTGGTCTATTGTCAATTTCCTTCACAAGAGTATTGTCTGACTGATTATTATTATTACTACTTGGCTTAATTAACTCTATATTATTCATTTGTGAAGAATCAACATAGTCAACATATGCTTTACTACTTATTTTTCCTGTAAACATTTCTGCCTTGGCATTACATATACTTTTCATTTCCATTTGATTATATACTTGCTGAAATTTCCCTTCTAAGTCCATCTGTTCAAGCACTTGTTTCACATATCCTTTTTGCTCTTTTCTGAACTCATCTAGATTCTTATCCAAAATTTCTTTATATTTGTCATTACTTTGTTCTATCATTCCTGCATGATCCTTTATATCTTTCTGAATACGTTTTATATTTTCTCCAACTTTCGATCGATATTTATTTTCATCGACCTTTTTGACATCTATACTTTTAAATTTCTCTACTAATTCCTGCTCTATTTCATTTTTTATGTCCCTTTTTGTCTGAATTATAGCACTCTTAACATCTTTAATATCTTTATTAAGATTACTCACTTGGTTTTTAACATCACCAATTTCAACATCAACTTTATATTTATAATCATCAATTTTACAAGTTAAATTGTTATTATTGATTTTACATTGATCAATAGATTCAGCTATTTGATCTCTTAGTCCTTTAATTGTGTTTTCTGAAAACTCATGAAATTTACTTTCTAGCCTTTCTTGATTTCTATCATCAACTTTTAGTATTTCTAATTTTAAAGACTCAATTACTTCTTCATTCTTATCAAATCTTATGTCTATATTATCCATTCTATTTTCCATTTTTATATTTATATTTTTTATTTCATTCTTAATAGAATCATTATCTTCTCTTAAATAATCTAATTTAAGACTATTTTTATAACTCTCCTCTTTCATTTCTTTCATATCTTCTTTTAAAGATTTACTCTCCTCTTTCATTTCTTTCATTTCTGCTTTTATTTCTTCTTTTAAAGATTTACTCTCCTCTTTCATTTCTTTCATTTCTTCTTTTAAAGACTTATTCTCCTCTTTTATTGAATTTATACTTTGAATCAATATCTCAAAATATTTCTTAAAATCAGACTTTGATAAGTTCTCTACATCTTTCTCAGTTTTCACTGCTTCTTTTTCTACAGTTTTAAAAATTATCTCTTCCTCCTCCTCTATTTCACTATCCATATTTGAAGTATTTTCTAATACTGTTTCTGAATTTACTAATTCCTCTATTTCTTTGCTCTCCACACAACTATTATCTTCTACAACAAAATTTGACATTTCAACTTCTAAATCTTTATCCCAATTATCCATTTTTTTTTTAAAATTCAATCCTAACAATATGCAGTACTTATTATTTTTATATTTTTAAAATACAATTTCCCATCAACCTTCCCATCTCCACTCAACTCACTTTTACAACTAATCATATAATAGTATCCTCAAAAACTCTACACTACTTACTATTAAATAATTATATAAATTTCAATAACAAAATTGTGTCATATCATTTATTTTTACACCTATGACCCACAGACAATTTGCACATAATATATAATATTAAATATCCATTTAAAATATTTCAAGAATTGATATGGTCATATTATAATATAATTATTTGCCACATTTCATGGTTTGCATACTTATTTATTTATTAACTTAAAATCAACATAGTATTTAACTTCAAAGAATAATCATATTACAGATACCACATAAAATATAATACTCTACTAATAAAATTTTTATTTTAATTTTATTTTAATTTTATAATCAACATCTAATCAATTATAAATATTATTATAAAATACTAATTATACTTATCACTTTATTCTCCTAACATATACTAATCCTAAAATTATATATCTTAATCCCTAATTAAATATTTAGCCTAAAACGTTGTGGCCAAAAACTTTCTTGACCACCTATCGGGCTGATAAAATTGTAACTTTAACATATCAAACCGATAACGTTTGAACATCTAAATCCTACTTAAACATATCATGCCAATAACGTTGAGCGCCAAAATCTTCCTTTTCCAACCATCGGGTTGATAACCAATAGCCGACCACGTTGCGCGCCAAAATCAACTTTTCCAACCATCGGGTTGATAACCAATAGCCGACCACGTTGCGCGCCAAAATCAACTTACCCTTTGTACCCTTACTTCTTGATATATAAAATAGTTTAAAATACAACTAGCTCAGTTACATTATTATGCTTCATTAAAATTTGCATATCTATCTTTAATATACTTTTATATTATCATATCTTAATTAAATTTATTATCAATCATCAAAATCAATATAGTTCTAGATTATACTAATTAAATAAGTATTTATAAAATTATGAGACTGCGAAGTAAAGTTACAAAGTAATAAGCAGATTTACACTGAGTCAATATCTCCCAAGATACTGTCTCAATGGCATAAGAATACTATCACTACCCTATCACTTTACCACTACATCTATAGCATTCTTATGGCTTTTAAATGAAATAAATTATCTTTAATAATACTAAAATAATTCCTAACTTTAACTTAAAATATAATTAAATAATCTCAGGTTCTTCTAAGTTGTTTTAAAATAATAATAATTCATGTAAATAAGTATGATGTGGGATTTTATATCAAACTTAAATACACCTAACTTATTTAATAATAATAATAATACTAATCTTAGAGTGTAATTTAATCTCATCTATTTTTCTTATATAATTAATCACTAAATAAATAAATAATTATATGTAGATCTTTTATTTCATATGGTATCTTCATTTTAAAATAGATCAAAATCTTAGACTTAATAATCTGTGGCAATAAACAATATTGTATTCTTATAATGTGCATTATAACATCTTATGACCATTGCAATATTTTATGTTC
Source organism: Epiperipatus broadwayi (assembly GCA_028023455.1). Lineage (NCBI taxonomy): Eukaryota > Metazoa > Onychophora > Udeonychophora > Euonychophora > Peripatidae > Epiperipatus > Epiperipatus broadwayi. The sequence continues at coordinate 157,244 of JAQFVV010006497.1, forward strand.
ATGTCAATCAATTCTTATAAAATAATGTTAAGTAAATATTGTATTCATTTCTAAATAATAATAACAAATTCAATTTTGTGCAAATATTATGTTTATTTCAAATCATCTGATGTCAAAATGCTGAGGTGAAAAATAATGAAACTCGACACACTTTTAAAACAAATTAACAAATTTATTTACAATAACTTCAAATAAAATTTATTTACACTATTTACAGTTTAAAATTTATGACAACAAATAAATAAAAAAAAATAAGAAATACAAATATAAGAGGCTTACACTGTTATTAACTTATGTACTTAATAAGCAATTACACATTCCTTCAAAAAAAATGCTATATTAATAATATTACAGTGTGTTTTTCTTAAAAATTTAAATTTGAAAAATAAATAGTAGTAATCTTTAATTATTACAAATAATAATACATGTCAAGATTATCTATGTAGCATGGGTACATAATGTAGCTCTACCTATTAATTAACTACATTAATTAAATATCATTTATAATGTATTATCATGTATTTACTTTGTTATTAGCATTGCCTAAGAGCTTTATATAAAATTAATATCTCTTTATAATGTAAAACAAATGATTGGCTATAATTATATTCCACCTAATGTAATTTCTGTTATATGTTTTATAAAATATGCATTCTACATCTGTATTATTCAAACACTAATATTTAAATCATTTATCAATTTTAAATTCATAAAACATTACATTAGATAAATTTTATGATTCCTTTTTGTGTAAAATCATTATTTTACCCTATGTGCTTTACTAACCTTTCTAATAAATTTTTATCTATAAAACATATTCTAAACTCATTTAAAACATTTTCCGGAAAAAACAAATATCAACTTCAAATAAAATATTCATTATCCAAATTACTCATACTATATTGTCTATACTTAGTAAACTTTTCAATCTAAATATAGGCTTCTACTCGTAACGTAACTTAACTTATTCAATAAACAAAATACACAAAATATAGACTTTTAAAATCCTTTTCTAAATTGCAAAAATAAAATAATTACTTAGATAAATAATAAACATCATTTTAATACTAAGCATAAATAAAAATATCAAAATTATTTACGAAAGAATCATATAATTATTTCTAAGCCTTTACATAATGTTGTATCATGTTTATATTATAAATTAAAAATTATGCATATTTTAATAAAGTTTGTTGTCAATATAATGTATGTGTTTTCATAAAATATTTATCCATTCATTCTACAACAACATAATATTCAGTTGATCTAAAGAAAACATATTAAATTCATTAAAAATCATTATACAATATTTTTACCATAATAATAATAATGTCCATTCTGCTATCCAGTATTCTTCGGAATTTGCAGCTTCATAAAATAAAAATCATTCACATTTTCACTCATAAACATTCATTAGAATATTCCGTGTTATACTAATTATAAAAATAAGTTTATGTAATTAATTATTATATTATTTTTAAGTTACTATTTAATAAATGTACCTAACCTACTTTTTAAAAGTTTAATAATATTTAAATTTTATGTTAAATAAATAAAATAAAATCATATTACATAGTCCATCGTCGACTTTTGTCCTACCATAAAAGTTCTAACAAATATCCTCCGTATAAAGTCAATAAAACACTATTTCCTGTTCCGTTGAATCACGTGTTTCTTGAAAGTTTATAATAAAAAATGATAACGTTCTTTTTTTTTTAAAAAATAAAATAAGTTCCCCAAGAAAACAAAATAAAATTAAAAAAAATAGTTTATAAGTTCTCTGGATCCAGTTCTTCATAGATTATCGTTTAAAAGTTATTATTTCTAAATTAATTCATAGTTTATAAATTATTTAAATTAAATTTTTTTAATCAATTTGGCATGCTTGGCTTAGTTTGATTTGATTTGGACATCCATGTAGTACTTGCGCATTTATAAATACCATATTCCGGTAAGAATTAATTTCTTCATCTATAACGTCCAGCGTTTAGATAACTTTAATAAAATAATTTTATTATATTACGATTTTAAAATACTTATACTTATAATATATTTGCCTTTTCAAATTATCAATCTCTAGTCTTTTAGGCATAAAGACTTAACAAGGCAAGTATTTATTTAAAATTACTACTGCATCTTATATCTTTCCATAAGATATACATTTTACTTCTATAATTTGTCAAAATACTTTCTTTTACAGAAATATTTATATTTTTTTTAAAATATCTATTAGTAATAGACAATAGTAATTTAACTTTTGAAAACTATTTTTAGTCCAAAATACTACTTTTCTCCATCTTGTAGTTCTATGTACTAATCCAGCGTCTGTTATTTCTATAGCATAAAGTTTCTGATATATTTCTCTGATACGTGATGTTTCCATTGATTATTTGTACGTAAATTGAGCTTCGATATTGAGAAGACGATAGGGAATTATTAAGATATCTACTGCATATTCATTATTTAAACTTTTATAAAATTATATACAATAACACTCTTATAATTTTAAAACTGATTCTTAAGAGCGTTTCTAAATTTACTTAGCTATTTTCTCAATAGCACAAACGACTTAGAAGTTTTATTGTAGAGAGCCCCCCTCAACAATTGAATCCAGCTTATATACTGCCAGAAACTCCTTATCTGATTGGTACGATTAAACAATCAAATTTTGCTTATTTACATATTTATCAACTCACTATTAAAATAAAATAATGACTTATTTAATATTTAATATTTTATCAAATTCTTTTAAAACAATATTTATCGTTTATTTAAATCTATTAAACATTCTTTTGAAATATTCTTTCTCACTTGATTTAAATCTTAACTTTTATAAGATCATTTAAAATAAACTAAATCTTTTTAAATACGTTATATTTTTAAGACAATATTTTTAAAATCAAATTTAATATTTTACATTAATATCTTTATTTTTATCTCGTGATAACTCACGTATTATTTATAAATTTATAACATGATTTTTTAAAATAATTATGCAACTTTATTAGACAACTTCCACGCATGTGTGTATAACATCTGTTCTTTATAATACAAGAACGCTTGTCTAAAAATAAACTTAACAATTGCTTTTTTAAAATAAATATTTATTTTTAAAATAAATAAGATATTATATCAGATTTTAAAATAATTATTTGATATGATTAAAATCAAATATTAATCTCAATTTAAGTACTTATAATTTAAAATATTTCTATTCACTTTTAACATATATTTTGAATTTAATAAATATCTTTATCTAATTTTAACTTATCTTTTAAATACTTTAGCTTTAAATATTTGTTATTAAATTTATTAATGCAGTATTACATCATAATCATCATCATTTTAAATATCTTCTCAATACCAACACAATTCACATATCAAATACTCATATATTGCTTTAATTAAACTTATGGTAACATTACCACAAGCAAAGTCAACATCACACTTTTCAAATACTTTTTAAATTTAAAA
>JAQFVV010006497.1:161217-296302 GCA_028023455.1 Epiperipatus broadwayi
CTACTAAATTAGCACAAAACTTAAATGGTGACCCATACAAAAGGGCACAATATATATATATATATGAAAAACAAAAACACAAGTTAAAACTTTCTAACGCTTGTATTCATGACAATAGATGGTGTTCTACCAAAAACACCATCAAGTGTGTTTGTTTACATAAACATCAGAGCAAGCATTCACTATCTCTAACTTAATTTCCACCTTCAGATCATGATTTCAAGTTATTTGATATCGTCAGTGTAAGACAGGAATAAGAAACTAGAGCAAAACACAAACTCTGAGCATTTATGAAACAGTTTCTATCCAGCTTGCAAGTGTGAATCTTTTAGACATGTAATGTCTTCAAACTCAGCATAGAAATCCAGATAGCTATATGGGTCTGATATCAGTTCAGCATCACCACATAGTAGAAGCCCCTGCAATATATATCATTGCAAGAAAGACCTCAAAGGTACATTTATGAAAACAAAAACGCACGTTAAAACTTGCTAATGCTTGTATTTATGATTTGAGAAAGAGGACACTCTGAGGAAGGTACTTGATATTGTACTAAAACGTCAGCATTTAGCTTTTTCACTACACGGAATATCCCACAAAGAGTAATAATAATATGACATCTTTTATCCGTGAAAACATTAGAATTAATATATATATATACACACACACATAGTACTAAAACCAGGTTTTACAATATGAAAAATAAGACATTTCCAAATTCATAATTTTGTTACATTCAAACTGTGATACAAAAAAAACCCTCAAATTTTCTAGGTTCTGTGACATTAATACTTGATATATCACATTGATATGCCTTCTAATAATGAACATTTTAACAATAATTTTATAATACAATGAATTAAGACTCTGATTTATTTTTAAATCTAGATAATAGATTTACTTATTTTTTGTGGCTCTGTAGTCCAATGTTATCCTAACTTCTTATTTAATTCATCAAACATTATTAATAATAGACTGTAGTTTATTTATGAAAACATTATCCATATGCAGTACATTTAGTTTAGTTATTGATGAACTATAGGAATGATTACATCATTCTCATTGGATGTTAATGCTAAACTCTAAACAACTATATTAATAGACAATTTCACTAACCAAATTGTTGTCATTCAATATTTATCAGTACAAATGCAGCTATAATATCATTGTCAACCCACATTCTATTTGCTACAACCATTTTTGTTAGACTCTCAGCTCAATAAAGAAGGTATATTCAATAGGCATGTGTATAACAACTTTATTTGCATTCCCCTTAAGCTTATGCATGAAATGATTAACAAATTGAAGAAATTTCCTGAAATTAAATGGGCAATGAAAAAGGAAATAACTTTCTTTTGTACTGATTTTATTAGCTATATTTTTGTAAAACAGTAGCCAACTTTCCATACAATAGTGCCAACCAGAACGAGTCAGTGTTTTGAATTGATACTGTAAGACTTGTTCATAAAATTCCTATCTAGTACATACTCATCCAATATCCCCAGAGTATGTAGAGATTTTGTGTACAAACCTTACAGCATCCCTTGATTACTATGGCTTACACTGGGTGACACTATGATAAGTAGAGTTGGTTACTGTTTTAACATCATGTTTAAGCATAGGAAATGTTGATCACATGATATCTTAATGGTTATATATTGTAATGGTATATACCGTTACATTAATTTAAAATTAGAATAAAAACTTTTTTTTAAAATTCGTAAATAAAAACTAAAAAAAATTAAAGGTTGTTTAATGTATATAATATATCGCACAGATGCAAAACTTTAAAAGTATTTTTTTTTAAATAAAAAAAAAGTATTTGAGTGTACTTTTTTATAAAAAAGTACGAGATCTAAAGATAAAATATTTTTGTTAAAAGATTTTTATGTAATCTCAGTAAATGGAAATGATTGTTTTATAAATGAAACAAAAAGCAAACTAGCCCTTGGGGCTCTTATATAAAGAAGTTCAAATGAAATATAGATAAGAGAACAAAAATAAATTAGATGTCCAATAGAAACAGCAATGAAGGCTAGGAAGGTAACAAAAATCTGAAACAGGAAACCATTGTTCAGTGAATCCGGATGATCAGTATAAAAGGAAACATATTGAAATTAAGAACAGTTCCAGCTTGATTTTTTTGAGAAGCATAATAGGACACACTTATCACCCTCTCTCACTTATTTGAAAATGAAAGGACTGTAATACCAGGATTGAACGAGCTAAGGCCACCTTCAGATAGACTGGTCTTCAAATAAAGACCTCATGGGAATTGACACCAGGAACCAGTAGCTCTTCTACTGCAATAGACATAAATTAAAATTTTTTTAAAAAAATAATTAAGAACTTTCAAGATTTGATAAGCTCAACCTAATTTTTTTTTTAATGAACTTTAATCTGACTTTTGAAATCAATTATTAATGTTTAATTTTTATACATTTGAGTTTGCTAAAAATCATTTCCATTTTTTTTATTATTGTTATTAATATTTATTGTATAAATTATTTAAAAGCATTAAATTTAAGTTGGGTATAGATGACCGCTTGGATTCATTAACGTTTAATTATGTTTCATTTTCATATTTGATTAGAATATATAGACATTCAGTAAATATGATATCTCATGTTGAATATCTAAAAAATGTATTTATTTGGGTGTCTTTTAAGTTATTGCTGTCAATGTGACATTTTATGATGAATGCCATTGGGTTTCTTGTAAATTTCCCTGTGCAATTCTATCAATGACTTTATATTTTGATTATTTATGTTTATTTTGAAATGTTTTAACTATGTAATCTATGTAGTCTATCTACACTCAACATTATAAAACAAAGTTTTATAAAATTCATCTGTGCGAACTTATATAAATATTAAATTTAAATTGGGCATGAATGGCTGCATAGATTTATAAAGTTATATATGTTAGTTTAAGGGAGGGTAATCTTAGGTTATTTGTTTCATAGTTAAATTGTGTCAATGGATTGGATATATTGCTGTAATTAGTAGATGTACTATGAGATTTGCTATGTGCAGGATCACATTATACACTGCGCACCCCCTTTTTGCCTATGGAATGGGATAGTAAGACAGAAAATGCAGTCCCTTCCTATGGAGTTTTTTCTATTGCTCTTCTCATCAGACAGATGTAGTATTCCTGTCTGGATGAGAGTCAATGTCTTCTATAACCATGCTGTTCAGATGTACATTCCTGACAGTATGGTATTTATGCTGTCATATTCATACTGAATTGAATACATCGATATATCAGATGGATTGACGTTGGTTTGGCTGTGAACTTTTGACCTAAGGTTAAATCAGGGATAGAATATTTTCTTTTCAAATGCAATCTATGAAGTTTATTTATACTTGGCACTCTTAAAAATATTATTAAAAAAATCTGTGCGGATTGTTCAAACTAAAAATTAAATTTAAAAATTAATAACCAACATAAATAATAAATTTTATTCCTCAATTTTATTTATATGTGCATAAATAAATGTTTGTGTTAATTACTGGAAGTGGCTTATTTTATTCTTTTTTTTAAATATTAATATATTTTGATAATATATATCATCATCATAAATCTCTGTCTCTCTGAGCTAGTGGCATGGCTGACAGTCTTAATAAATAGAAGTTGGATCTTTAACAGCATGCATCTGCTTACTCTATAAATTTTCTAGGTTCAAATGCCCTAGTGGCATGCTGTACGGAGATATGGTAAGACTGCCAGCTTCGATCTTCACCCAGACCATTATAATTGGCCACTCAACATGAGCCAAGGTTTAATAAACCATGAGTACCCTGAGTAAATTTTTTAAAGTAAAATATTTTTATCTATATTATATAAAGTTATGGTTTGAATATCTTGTAAAAAGTACTACCAGTAAAAAAATTGTGCATATATAAAAATAAACACGAGGAATATAAAATGTAATAATTAATATAAATTAAATTTGTTTTGGTTTTTTTTTTTTTTTTTAAAAAAGTCTAAACTCATATAACTTCTTTAACCTGCCTAAGTAATAGTTAAAAGTAGGAGGAAAGAAACTCGGAAGGGATTGGGTAGAAATTTAGCTGATAGTAAAGAATCAACAGTCAACATTTTTTTTTATCATTATATTCGTTTTTGTAATTACTAACCAAAGTTTTATCCTTTTTAAATTTTCATATATAATCAATTTGTGTAACGTAATTACTAACACTAAGTAATTTTTTTTTTAATGTTTTTGTATTTTGAGGAAGTTTACTGATATGTAACGGTATATGCCGTTACATTAATTTAAAATAAGAATAAAAACTTTTTTTTTAAATTCGTAAATAAAAAGTAAAAGCTAAAAAAATTAAAGGTTGTTTAATGTATATAATATATCGCACAGAAGCAAAACTTTAAAAGTATTTTTCTTTTAAATAAAAAAAAAAGTATTTGAACATACTTTTTTATAAAAAAGTACAAGATCTAAAGATAAAATATTTTGTTAAAAGATTCTTATGTAGTCTCAGTAAATGGAAATGATTGTTTTATAAATGAAAAGAAAAGCAAACTAGCCCTTGGGGCTCTTATATAAAAAAGTCAGATGAAATATAGATAAGATAACAAAAATAAATTAGATGTTCAATAGAAGCAGCAATGAAGGCTCGGACTGTAATAAAAAACAGAAAACCATTGTTCAATGAATCTGGACGATCGGTATAAAAGGAAAAATATTGAAATTAAGAACAGTTCCAGCTTGATTGTATTTGAGAGGCATGATAAGACACACTTATCACCTTCTCTCACTTATTTAAAAATGAAAGAACTGTAATACCAGAATTGAACCAACTAAGGCCACCTTCATATAGACCCATCTTCAAATAAAGACCTTGTGGGAATTGACACCAGAAACTGGGAGCTCTTCTACTATAAGAGATATAAATTGAACATTTTTTAAAGAAATAATTAAGAACTTTCAAGATTTGGTAAGCTCAACCTAATTTTTTTAAAATAAATGTTAATCTGACTTTTGAAATCAATTATTAATGTTTAATTTTTATACATTTGAGTTTGCTAAAAATCATTTCCATTTTTTTTTATTATTGTTATTAATATTTATTGTATAAATTATTTAAATGCATTAAATTTAAGTTAGGTATAGATGACCGCATGGATTCATTAATGTTTAATTATGTTTTTGTTTTCATATTTGATTAGAATATAGAGACATTCGGTAAACATGATATCTCATGTTGAATATCTAAAAAATGTATTAATTCTGGTATCTTTTAAGTTATTGGTGTCAATGTGGCATCTTATGATGAATGCCATTGGGTTTCTTGTAAATTTCCCTCTGCAATTCCATCAATGACTTTATATTTTGATTGTTTATGTTTATTTTGAAATGTTTTTAACTGTGTAATCTATGTAGTCTATCTATACTCAACATTATAAAACAAACTTTTATAAAATTTATCTGTGCGAACTTATATAAATGTTAAATTTAAGTCGGGCATGAATGGCTGCATAGATTTGTAAAGTTATATATGTTAGTTTAAGGGAGGGTAATCTTAGGTTATTTGCTTCGTAGTTAAATTGGGTCAATGGATTGGATATACTGGTGTAATTAGTAGATGTAGTATGAGATTCGCTACGTGCAGAATCACATTATATGCTGCACACCCCATTTTGCCTATGGAATGGGATAGTAAGACAGAAAACACAGTCCCTTCCTATGGAGTTTTTTTTATTGCACTTCTCATCAGACAAATGTAGTATTCCTGTCTGAATGAGAGTCAATGTCTTCTATAACCATGCTGTTCAGATGTACATTCCTGACAGTATGGTATTTGTTCTGTCATATTCATACTGCATTGGATACATCGATATATCATATGGATTGACATTGTTTTGGCTGCGAACTTTGGCCCAAAGTTAAATCAGGGATAGAATATTTTCTTTTCAAATGTAATCTATGTAGTTTATTCATACTTGACACTCTTAAAAATATTATTAAAAAATTTGTGCGGATTGTTCAAACTATAAATTTAAATTTAAAAATTAATAACCAACCTAAATAATAAATTTTATTCCTCAATTTTATTTATATGTGTGTAAATAAATGTTTGTGTGTTAATTACAGGCAGTGGCTTATTTTATTCTTTTTTTTTTAAATATTAATATATTTTGATAATATATATCATTATCATAAATCTCTGCATCTCTCTGAGCTAGTGGCATTGGCTGATGGTATTAATAAATAAAAGTTGGATTTTTTAAATAGTTTAAAACCTATTTATTAGCAATTGGTTAGTTTCCTCACTAAAGAATTTAATTACAGCAAATTATTCTAGTTTTCTGAGTATCTTACATACTACAGCTTGCATAGTTTATAAAATAATTAAATCTAATGATTTAGCAGGTATTTATGTATTTCTGATATTAGTTTAATAATATGCCAGATTAATTCTAGTGCATGCAAAAAAGTTTTACTTAAGAATTATAAAGATATAATATAGTAATTTATTAGGATTCAATCTTTTTGCTTTAGATTGTTTCTATGCAAAACATTACATTGACGCTCATTCTTCATTTTCCTCAAAGCAATAAATCACAAATTCTTCAGTAGACATTACTAATTTGTTACTTGTAATATAATATTTTAAAGTCTTGCAAAATTTTAATGAGTAATACCAGAATCACTTGTTTAATAAATGTGTTGTAAGTAATTTATTCACAAAATTGATGTACCCTTACAATCAAAATTTTTGTCAGCTATTCTTGGTTCATGAGGCATTGGGATTACATTTCTTTTTTTATTGGATGAGGAAGTTAAAAACTCTCTGTTGGTAAATGAAAGAACACTAATGAATTAACAATATAACATTCAAATTGTTCACTAGACAAAGGTTTTTTTTAAAGATTTTTATTTTTATTTTATTCAGTCACTATTTATTTCTTAACATTAAATACAAGAAATAATTCATCAAGTAGCATATTAATGCTGTAAGAATATGACAGCAGTTTCAAATCAAAAATGAAAGCGATGTTTTAATGTTTCCCACCAGGAAATATACTGATTCATTAATGGCTTTATTCGCTTATCGGTTTTGCTCTGAAGCCTTCCATTTAACATTTAGTGAATCAATGTTTAGTAGTTTTGTGTTTCTCCCAATCTACATAGTTAAATTCCTGTTCAATTTTATTTATGAAGCAGATAAACAGAATAAGCATAGATCATCCTGAATCTATTGATGAGATTCCACTTACGTTTAGAAAGATTACATTTAAATGATGTCACTATCGTATATGGAAAAAGAAATTTATTAGAAACCTCCTAAAAATTTCATTATTTACATTAAAATTCCTTAGCTATATAGATTTTCGATTGAACATCTATATAAGAGATGTTGATTTGAGATTAACCATAGTCATGGAACTACATATTGAATTCGTTGTACCTCCATCTTCTTAACAGCTTTTAAAACATCTTCTGTATGGCAACATTACTTTTTATATTTGAAAGAGGAATAAATGAAAAACAGTAAGTCATTATTAGACAGATGTACCAGTGATTATTTTCAAGGTAATATTTATTAATATATTCAGAAGTTTATTGTCGTATTTTTTTTCTCTAAACAATTGGGTAATACTGACCAGCAAAATTTGTCGTGTTAAAGAAGTTACCTAATATAATCCTAATAATAGCATCTATTCCAAAATTAATGAACTATTTATTGTTTTAAAATCAATGTCTTATAGACCATTAATTCCCAACCTGTGGTCCATGTACTCCAAGTGGGGTGGGGGTGCACATGGGCAACCAGTTCAGGATACATGAAAGTAATAATTATATAGAGACAGAAAACATCAAAAAATGAGTTAAAATAAAAACACAAAAACAAAATTGTAGAGTTTTGGTTTACAAAGAGGAACTGCTAGTTTCTGAAAAAGAAAAAAAATGGTTAAACATTCGACTGATTCTTCTTTACAATCTAATTTCAAAACATAAAAAAATATTGGCTTCTGGGTTGTGGTGAAAAAAGAGTACCAGGAATTCAATGATAAAGTAATAAAATGTTTATTACCTTTCATGAACACATGGGAAGAGTATTTTTGTCTTATGCATATATTAAGAATAAATATCGCAATAAGCTTGATGCTGCTCCTGATTTGAGATTATGTCTGCCTTCAATTAAATCTGAATTTAAAAAAAAAAAAAATCCATAAAATAAGCTCAAGAAAGATTACTTTAATATTATTAAGAGTCACGTTGAATTAATTTTTAAAATTGATATAATTTGTTAAATACAAAATTAAAAATAAAAGCCAAAAATGTCATTAGGTTGAGTCGTTTGATTATTTAGCAAAACTAAAAAATTTGAAACAAACTTTTTTGAGGGATGTGTATAAATAATGAAGAGAGAGAGAGAGTATTAATCAATAGGTATGCAAGAGATAAAAACCTAAAAGATGCACGTGAGAAAAAAATCTAATGAAGGTCTACCTGAGAGATAAAAGGTTGGGATCCACTGTTATAGATAATATAAATGACTCATCTAATATCAATAAGTTTATTGGCTTATAAGTATTTTTTTATGAAATATAAGTGTCTCAATAAGATTTTAATTTATCAGATAATATTATTATGCTTAGGAAAAACAAAAAAAAAATACAATTTTTATCTTGAGAAGGCCCATATTATATAATTATTGGTGATATTTTCATTATTATCTTTTTGTGTTCAAAAAATTAAAGAATTAAAAATTATACGGGGGGGGGTAAAATTAAAGATATATTACAAAATTCGAAAACCTACAGTCTTTTTCATTATATTAAAAAGAAAAAATATTTTTATGTTATTGTTTATTAATACTTTTAATGTAAATATTATTAAAAATATTATCTTCTTATCACAACGTCAAAATTATTCAACTTAAACATTAGCTTTATTATAATATAACACTTGAAATAAATATGAAAAAGTAAGAAATTATGTTAATTGTTCATTACAATTTAACAAACACATAGATATTATTATATCATATCTTATATGTTTTTAAGTTTGAAATATTCTATATGAGTTGGGGTGGAGGCTGAATATAGACTGAAAAACCCTAAGTTCAAATTCCTCTCATTACTTATATAACATTTGTATAAATTAAATGTAAGGTAATTTTTGCATCACATATTGATATTGTCAATATTTAAGATTTGAAATAGGCCATTACAGGTAAAAATAGCTACAATCCCCCCCCCAAAAAAAAAAAACCAATATGCTGACAAAGTAAATTACCATCTGGTTAATATGTGTTTTATGTTTTAAAAAAGTATACATTTGCATAAAATAATGGATAAAATAAGGAAGTATGCAGGGGTGATGTGGAGAAGAGATGCTAAATATCGGAGAAGATGAATTGAACTTGTGGAGACCTTCATTCCGCAGTGGATTGATAATGATTGATGATATGATAATGATGGTGATACATTTGCATATATATAACACACACACAAAAGTCCAAACTTAATCTGAATTGGATTAAATCTTCCACATCATGTAAGCGTCAGAAGTAGAATAACAATATGCCATATATATATATTAAATTTTCAGCAATAATAATAGCAATACTAAATAGTAGTAATAAGAGTATCAATATATTTTATTATTTCTAGTAATAGCAGTGATATTTCCAGTTTTTATACGTATTTGTCTTAAATATTTCTTGACTTTACAATTATCTTACTTTTTTTTTTCTAGGATAGATTTTAATTTTATTTTTTTTAAAATCGTTGAACTGAATTGTTGCTAAAATACTGTTATTATAGATTATTTTTTATCATTAATTTTACACTTTTATGATAATTATTTAATTCGCTTTCTTAATTCCAGAAAAACCATTTCAACTGAGACAGAGATTGCCCCCTCCGCCTTTGCTATTTTTTTCTAATTTTTTGCAATTACAAGCTATACTAAGTTTATACATTCTTACAATTTAATTCAATTGTTATGAAAAAAAAAAACCCTACAGGCTCAAAATTTCATTTGCTTTATATATATTACAGAAGTTAACAAAGTGAATAATTTGTTATATATTATTTTTGAATCCTTTTTAATATATATATATATAACGGACTCTTTTTTGTTTAAGGTTAATGAATTTTCAGCGGTGGATAATTTAAAACCAAATTTTAAATTCAACTTTTAATTAAAAAAATGTATTTATATACTAATGTATTAATTTTAAAAATGTATATACGAAATAAGTAAATAATTTATCATGTTACTGTTAGTTGTAAATATAATGAAATATTTTGAAATTAATTTCATGTTTTTTCCACTCAAAACTTCCCCCATCTCATGTTACCATATCACAAACATTTACCTGCATAAAAAAATCAGATCACACTCGCTCTCTATGCATAAATTTTAAAAGAAACAATAACCAAAGAAATAAAATATTGCATTATGATGCGATGTATTATGGCTTTCCTTTATCGGAGTCAGAAATATATCAGTATCTATGCCCAGAGGCACCTGTTAGCCACTTCACCTTTCCTTTCCATTCCCACCCTAGGTTTTTTCCATATTCTTCTCCATTATGCTCCATTCCATTACCACATCATATTTATCCACTGTCTAAGGCCTTTTATCTAGATCCCCTTTATATTTTTCCAAGCCCAACATAAAAACCAAGAAACCACTTTCTTTCTAAGTACTTTATTTATACTTATTTTACCACAACTTCATTATTTGTACCCTTTCTGCTTTTAAGCAGTTATATTCAATTAACAGATGCCTAATATTTTGTATGCCTTCCTTACATAACTTCAGACTAAATCACCCCCATTCCTTCATTTATGTCTATATTTCCTTGTTGTTAATGATTCTGTTCACAGTAAACTACTTTCCTTGCTATTATGATAAATTAACCCACACCCAATATTCTGTTTACTTCTATACATATTTAAACTCTTTTTACTCTCCAAACTAGTTTTCCATCTCTCAAACTTTTTTTTTAATGCATCTATTCTTATATCTCATTCTTTGCCATTATAACACTTAACAATTCTTCTAATACAATCATTCAATCTTTTGTACAAGTATACTGACATAATGTCTTTATCCAAATCTTCTACATTCCATACTACCTTTCTCATCCATCTTGTTGTCTGTCTTTCACTCATAAGCCAATTAAATACTATTTTGAATATTCTCTTACTATCCATAAATTGCAATCCAGCAAATATTTTTATTTTGGTTGTTGCATATCTCATATAAAAACTTGATCATCCCATTCCTTTTTAAATTGCCTCCTGTTGCATCCACACAACTGTATCTAATGCATGTCCTATTACTACTCTTTGTACTTTTTCTAAGTAATCTATCAAGTTTTTGATCATCCTATTCCTTTTTAAATTGCCTCCTGTTCCATCCACACAACTGTATTTAATGCCTGTCCCATTACTACTCTTTGTACTTTTTCTAAATAATATAACTCCCCTTTACTAGTACATGAACACATCATTACCATGAGTTAACCCTGATACTGCCATCCCCTTCCATATAATTCTTATTACATCATATTTATTATATGGAAACATTGTTAATTTCTTTCTCAGTCGCTTTCTTTTTTTGCTTCATTTATCAATTTTTTCTCTCTCATTCATACAAGCAAATCCTCTGATTACTTAAGATGATTCCCAAATAGTTATATCTATTCACCACATTTAAGTTTATAGCCCTAATAAAAAAAATTATTTCTCTTCTCTATTGTCAGCATTTACCATCATTACTTTTGATTTATCTTCAATAAATTTAATCTCCATCTCTTTATCCCTCTTATAGACGTCTTTGGCATAACTTTTATATCTTCCGATGAGAACATCAGAAACTAAAAGATCTGATAATACATACACTCCCTTGATATCTATTAATAGTAACTATTTAATTCTGCCCAATCTTTCTATTGCTCTCTCCATTTCTCTCAAATATAACAAAAATAAAATAGGTAATATAGGGCATCATGGCCTTACTCCTACCCCATTTTCAACTCTAAAAAGCAGCAACTCTAAAGTGCCACCCAGTGGAAAATTGGAGACGGTTGCCACTGTTTTAACAGATTGTGTAATCATTAGAAATGGTGATTATGTAATATTTTAGTTATATTAGTAACTCAATATTTTTATTATAATGCTCTTTTGCAAAACAGGAACTGATTTTTACTTAATTTGGGTCTTTGTGGAATGGGGAATAATTACTGGTAATTAAGTTATTCTTTTATATAAACATCCAACAATAATCAGCAAGTAAAATCACATATCATCAATCTTTTCATCCTGTATAAAGACCAATGATAATTTTCTGATGGCTTTCTGTCAAAACAAGATATCTATATGATAACAGAAAGCACAATAATAATAATAATAATAATAATAATAATAATAATAATAATAATAATAATAATAATAATAATAATAATAATAATAATAATAATAATAATAATAATAATAATAATAATAATAATAATAATAATAATAATAATAATAATAATAATAATAATAATAATAATAATAATAATAATAATAATAATAATAATAATAATAATATTTTTTATAAACATGATCTTGTAAATAAATCCTCTCTTAAAATATTTTCATAAGTAGAGTTCATTGAATAAGAATAAAAAGGTAGAAAGCCTTTAAGTAATCAAATATAATATTATTTTTTTCTACAGTATTAGGCTTTTTTCATACCTGCACTTCTGTATGTAATATATAGACAGTTTGAACTCAGAATTTTACCTGACCCTCAACATCCATGCTACCCCATACTTCTGAGACACTTGATCACACACATATTGAAAAGATAAATATTACCTAATAAATGTATTTCATGCTAAACCAGCGCTTGTCATTTGGTCCAAATTATCATCTCCACACACATATATGCAATCAAAGATCAGCTTATATTCAAATATCCAATCTTCATACTTTAATGGTCAGGCTTCAAACCACTTCACTCCACAACTCTTCAGCCATCCATTTCATTAAAAATCTGATGTTGGAATGCTCAAAACCCACCTTAGTGCCAACTTTCTCATCCTACCCATGTTGATCACAAGTCACTCTGACCCCTCGTGTACAGGACATAATCTATTTACACACACACACACACACACACATATATATATATATATATATATATATATATATATATATATATATATATATATATATATATATATATATATATATATAAGGGATGGGCAGACAAAGATCTTTTCAACAGCTTTTCATAGAGGTTATCTAATTGCAGAATGCTTTGAGTTTGTAGGATTTTGCCATTGATATGTCTTCTTATAGGTAAATTAAGAAAGTTAAGCTATTTTCTGCTTACTTTCAGTATCTGCAATATGATTTATAATACAACCTTTAGTTTTCTTCAGAGGCTAAGAAACTGGTGAACACTTGACAATTATGTTATAGTCAAGCATTGTTAGCCATGAGGTCAGTGCAGCCACCTTGCAAGTAAGTAATTGGTTGGATACTGTTGTGGGTTCACCTCCAGGTCAATGCTATGACATATGGGGAATTATGTTCTAGTCAAATCTTCAAATATTCAATACAAGCTGTATCATCCACATTTCAAAAGATCAGCATATGGGGATTTTAGAAAGTATACTCTAGAAATTTTTGAATAAGTGGAACTCTTAAATATCTAC
The DNA here is from genome assembly GCA_028023455.1 of Epiperipatus broadwayi. Classification (NCBI taxonomy): domain Eukaryota; kingdom Metazoa; phylum Onychophora; class Udeonychophora; order Euonychophora; family Peripatidae; genus Epiperipatus; species Epiperipatus broadwayi. The sequence goes on from JAQFVV010006497.1 coordinate 174,912, forward strand.
AAATATTGGTTTTTTAAAATTTAGTTTAATTTAACTATTCCTACCAGTTCAAATTAAAAGTGTTTATTATGTAATAGTAAACATCTTAAGTAATATGCTTGGGCTTCAAGTCAAATATGTTGGCCATTAATTCCATCATTACACCTTTGGGCTACATTATAGAGGAAAAATAAAAGGTTAATATTTCTATTCAAGTAAATAAAATTAGTTCATACTGTTAAAAGTTAAATTACTAAATGTCCTGAAAGATAACAGGATGAAATTAAATTATATATATATATGAAAAAACAAATACAAGTTAATCATTTATATTTCATCCTATTATTTTTATATAAATTTGGTATAGCGCCATCTTTTGGACATATATATATATATTAAATTTTATATATAAAATTTATATAAAAAAAATTGCTTTCACCCCCATTGAGTTTAATTTCTGAAATAAATCTAAAAAGAAAAATGTTATGAATAATCTATTGTTATGTAAAAAAAATTAAAAAACGTAAAAATTGTTGAAAATTGTTTTATTCTCATTATATATTTTAACAAAATAAATAAATAAATGTAATGTAATGTTATAGCTATGAAATCTAAATGAGACTTGATGTCGAGATTGTATATATTCTAACCTGCAAACATTTATAATTTGATAATGACAATGATGATGGCATCATGCACGCTAGATATTTTTGCACAATCAGGTGGATTCCACTTTTTAAACAAACTACAGTGTCTTTACTCTATGTAGCCAATGTGCATGTACATAATATGACTGCTTTAAAGCTTTACATTAGAATATTAAAATAAGAATAACAAAATGAATAAATGTAACAAACCCAAATGCAATATCCATCGCTGATAGATTTTCCATTATTTCCAAAATAAAATAGTGAACTAAATACAATTTAGAGATCAAGGACATTGTGGTAAATGGTAACAATAATAATTTTATTTTACAAAATATATATTATGATTATTATAATTAAAACACCAAATAAGAATAATAAAAGCAAAAAATTAATAATTATATTCTTTATTGATTTTTAATAATAATTTTACAATCTTAAAAATGCATTTCATTTTTGTTAAAATTAAATTGGAGCAATATTATAAAATATCACTTGAATCCCTTTTTATTAGAATTTATTATTATATGAAAATTGAAATAATCAAACATATTTATCATTTAGGATTTAGATTGTGTTTTTCAGTTGGATATTATAATTGTGAAAAAGAGCAGAAATTGACAATATTTAACTCTTTCCATATAACACAGATTTAGAAATGCATATATCTCTGCTTTACTTCAAGTTATACATCTTTAAAATAAATCAAAAGTTAATATCTATAATCAGACACATTAATTAAATTTTTTTATATGTTTTTCATATTAACAAAAAAAAAAAAAACCTAAGTAAAACATTCACCTTAATTTACATGGGCATATAAATTATTAATTAATGTTTACTTATATTTTTTAAACACAAGTATTGTTAAGATTATACTTTGCATAAAACTCATCAGTAAATTACTTTTTTATAGATTAAAAAAATAACAATATTACTATTTTTTATTTGCCCTGGATAGTGTGATACTAAATAAAAATTGTTAGTTGTTCTAATGTATTTGTTTCTTCAGGATCCTCCAGTAATCTCTTGAAGCTGATGAAAAAATAATGAACTAGAATTATTATTAATAAATATTAACTTTCAATATCCGATTTTGTTTTTGAACAATATTTTTTATCTTTTTTCAAAAATATTCTAAATTATATATTCTTTAATTTTGAAGAAAGATTAGTATTATCCAATATTTATTCCACATTTTTACTGCTATATCTTCCATGCTATGATTTATGTTAATTTCAAAGAGAAATTTATATTTTACAATTAATATTTCACACTAAGCTGCATCATTAATTTTGAAGAAAAAGATTTATATTGTATAATATAAATGAAATATTTATTTTATATAGTGCTATGTTTATAAATTGTAATATTAATAATCAGCCATAGAGCTAATGCACATGCGCTTTGTGGATTTTTAACTATAAATGAATATTCCCACTTTCAAACACAAGATAAAGTCTTTGTAAAAAGATAGAATAAATCATCTATTTTTTAGACTCAAACATTTATGTATGGGCAAATCTTAAGCATTTGAAAATGAGAATGTGAAGATGTTAAACGATCACTTTAAATTACTTTAACTATGCTTGAATGAATGACACTGGTGAAATTTTTTAGAATTTATGGTATGCCATTCTTATTTGAAATTAAATATTATATATATATATATATATATATATATATATATATATATATATATATATATATATATATGAAATATTATTTTATATAGTGCTATGTTTATAAACTGTAATATTAATAATCAGCCATAAAGTTAATTCCTTCATGCAATCCTCTGGAAAATATTATACCCAATAAGAGAACAACACCTTCCTCTAACTTATTAATTTAGAATCTGAAATTTTTGATTTCTCATCACTAAATGTATGATTATTACACATTTCAGTTTTGAAACAGGAGATTTTAAAAATATGTTATTCAGTTCAATGTATTCTTTATATTCTATTTTTACCCAAGAAATCAGCTTTTTTCAAAGCAGGCAAACATTTCAATAAATTTTTATTACTTTTCCTACCTTATGTCTAGTGTTCTTATAAATCAGCATATTTACATAAAGTAATACAATAAATAATATTTTTATAAATTGTAATAATAATTATTTAATAATCTAGAACAAGCAAAACTCTCCATACAATAATGCCACTCAGTGCATAAAATCCTTATTTAAGGTACTGAGTTATAACAGTTATGAGAAAGCATAAGAAATGGTGATCATGTCATGTTTAGTGGTTTAATCTAGAACAACAGACATTTTTATTGACTGTATATAGCAAGTAATATATTAAGTTTATAAAATATTTTAATATCAATGTGTATATTTTTTAATATAATTATCTATTTATTATAACATGTGCATACATCACATATAGTTATTTATTCATAGCCAATAAAATTACAATTCTTTATTAATTATACTTTTTTTTAACAACAAGAATAATAATGTAGCTTTTATTTTTTTTTATTTTCAATACTTTGCCTCTTTTATATGACCCTCCTAATTTCTTCTTGACCTATAAATAATCTTTTTTTTTCCAAAATTTACATCAAGATAAATATTTAAACAAATTTTCTTAGAAAATATTAAGTAAAACATTTCATCAGGAAAGATTTTCTCTGCGATAACTATTATTTGTTAAATTCTTTAATGATTTATAAAATTTAAAATAAGAATTGCAAAAAAAAATATTTAGCTTTTTATATCTTTTAAAATAAATTCATGTTTTAAAAAATCTTCAATATAAAAATGTAAAGTAATAAAGTAAATTATTTTTTATATAAAATGTATGTGCAAATTTGATATGTAAATTTATAATTTTAATAATGATTTTCTATAATTATAAATATTTTTGTTTATTTTATTGTAAAATATATTTCTTTTAAGTTTAATATACATTATAATTAAAAAGTATATTTACTGAGTTAAATCTTTTTATATTAATAAAAAAATCATATAACCAAGAATTGAACAAAAACCATAAGACCTATCGAATTAGTACTATATTTTTGATATTGCATACTACAGAAATAATGTTATAAACTTTTTACACATATTCCATCAAAATGTATTAAAAAATATACAAATGAAAATTGATATCAGATTGATATGTTCAACCTCAACTTTTTACCCTTATTGCAAAAGTCAACCTCATAAATATTAAAGGCTTTAAGAACATATTGGTACATTATATTCTTGATCTTTACTAAAATACAGAGTAGTAATTATTTATAGTCTGGAGGAGTGTAATCTCCTTAATTAAATATACATTAAACTATGGTAATTTTGTATTTCCAGTTATTAGCTTGTGTTTAATAATTGAATGAACATTATTTAAAAAAAGATTATGCTTTCATTCTTTGATAAGTGATTACTAATTTAATAATTATTAATGCTATATTTTTGGGTGGTGATGTATTAACTTCATTGTGAATTTTCCTGTTGTTCCATAGAAAGTGTGAATTATTCATGGTCACATGGTTCTTTTTCTTAATTATATATAATAATTTATTATATATATATAATGTTTTCACGGTTGTATGATGTAGATAAATTAATATTTTTGGAAATAAATTGTGCATTATTTTGCTTTATAATCTGATATTTTGACTGACTAGCAACCACCATTATTAAGGTTACTTTTTTGAAAGCCTTGATAATGACAGTTGGTAGTTGTCAAAATATCAGATTGTAATGCCAAATAATACATGGTTTATTTCCAAAACATTAATTTACACACGCACACACACACACACACACACATATATATATATATATATATATATATATATATATATATATATATGTAAATATTAGCATTATACTAATTATTGTATAATAGTTTTGAGCCATTCTAATACAACTTTATTAATAAAATATATTTCTACTAATAACAATAATATACTAATATTTTATTAATTTTAGTTTTACCATATCTTTCTTTCAAATGGTGCTTCCACACTTGAAAAATCAAGAAATTCAATTTCCATATTTGGCACTCTATTGAGAAATTTTGGTAATATTTTTTCCCCAAATGTTAAAAGTCACATATATTTTGTTCTTTTATTTTAATTTCAAAAATATTTCAAAGATATCCAGGGCAATAAAAAATTCCAGGAATTAAAAGCTTGCTAAACTCTAACAATAATAAGTATGCAATGTTTTCTTCAAGGTCTCAAACTTCCCAATATTACTTCAAGAAGATATTGGAAAGTTTATGATTATTTTTGCACAATAATTGTGTGAAAAATATTAAAAATCAAGAATATACATTACTATATATTTATTTTCTACAGAAATGTTTTATTTCTAAATATAAATGGTTAAATTTTTCTGAGTAATGTTAGTATGGAAATTATAATGGTGGGAATTACAAACTGTTAGTAACACGTCATCACACACAAACTATTAGAAAATATAGAAATATTATAAATGTGTAAAATATTTTAATCTTATAAAGCAGAAGTTAATCAATTTACTAATTTGTTCACATTTTAAATACAAATGTCAAACAAAGACACTTTCATTCATTTGCAATCAATGTGCACTTCCCAAAATTTGAATGATGAATCACTGCTTTGTTTTATTAAAATCTAATTGCTAAATAATTGTGAAAGTCAAATGTGATTTTTTTCTAATTTATTTAAATTTTAAACAAAAGTATTTATCTAATGAATATTTAAATAAATTTTATAGACATTTATACAGAAAAAATGTATTTATAATTTAAACTTTAATTTTATTAATGCTTATTATTAAAATGAATGTTGAAAGATTACAGCAAGTGAAAACAAAGAAAACTGTCACATTATTTAAATACATGTATAGTATATATATATTTAAGCTAGATGTAATTAGAGAAGATTTGAACCCAGATATTCAAGCTCACTTTAGTCATTAATATACATATTTAGTGCTAAACCAATACCCATGAATTGGTCCAAATTACCATCTCAATATAATTAAAGCACTGATCACATATGTGTGGGGGAGACTATCTGGGTCCAATAATAACTGCTGGTTCAAAACAAAATATGTACATTGAAGATTATTTATCATTTTGACATGTATCTGGTCATGTGTATGTATCACTTGTATAAGATAAAGTAGATGTCTAAAGAGAGCTTGAAAATCTTGGTTCAAATAAGCTCGAAACAAGCTGGTCTGTAGATGGGTGACAATGATAGAGATTTTGAATTCTATCTCTTTTGGTGTTTATGAAAACAAAGCTTGTTAGTAGTTATTGGTAAAGCTCCATCTAATGATCATAAAATGCAAGCTTAAAGCAAGTTACAAAATTTATAACTTATTTTGATTATCATAAATGTATCTGAAGGTTTTTGCAATTCTATATATTGCAGAGGCTTTTACTATATGGTGAAACTGAATTGATTTCAGACTCATATAGCTATCTAGTTTGTTAAGCTGGATTTGAAGACATTACATATCTGATAAATTCATGCTTTCAGACTGATAGAAACATGTTTGATAAATGCTGATTTTAGAGTTGGTATTTAGATCTAGTTTCTAGTCTCCCAGTCTTTTGCTGACATAAGCCAATGAGCTCAAAACCAGCTGGTCTGGAGGTGGGTGACAACATTAGAGATTTTGAATTCTATCTCTTTTGGTGTTTATGTAAACAAAGCTTGTTAGGAGTTAGTGTATATATATATATATATATATATATATATATATATATATATATATATATATATATATATATATATATATATATATATATATATATATTTGTAACAGGATGGGGGTATCAAAATATAAAGAAAGGCTGAACTTGGGGTGATGGGAAAACATCATCAGCCCCAAGTCAATACAAAATCAATAATGTTGACAAAAGTACATATAAGTAATGAGATATTTAATATATAAAATGAGATTAGAGAATCTCTGAAAACATTGAGAGATCAGCCAGCTACTCAGAAGGGAAACTAAAATATACATCACTCATATATCAACCAGCATTATAAATAAAAGTAAGTATTAGTACTCGAGAGAAATAACCATCCATCATCATTAGCATGGGAATAAACAAATAAGTACAATACATCAATACAGTAAATCAACTGTCAATCTGGTGACTGGATTGGAAATGGGTCTTCTGTAGACTAGGTTAACTATTGAGCCTTTGCCAGTTTGGGAAATTATTTAAACATAACTTGGATGCACCAGCTTAGTGCCTATCCATTAAAATACATAAGAATCAGAAATCAAAACAATAATGCTGGGATATTTAAAACATGCTGATCATCATCAATGCACTGGCCACTTGTATTGGCCAACTATAAATGTAATTTTTTTAACAAGACTAAACTAAAATAAAATATAGTTTGTGGGCTTTAAAGAGTATCCTCTTTTGCACCAACCAAGATGATGATTGATCATCTCTGAATGCACCAAAGCACATCTCCAGTCATATATTCATCCCGTGCAACAATCTAGCTCAGAGAACATAAAGCTCTATTACTGTATGTGAACAAGAGATGATGGAAACAATTTTAACAATTAAATACAAGTATTAATAACAAAAAAAAATAAAAAAATGATATTTAAGATCTTATAAGGGTTCTGATTTTGAAAAGTATTCAATATTAAAAGTCATTACATTGTAATTTACAAGATTACTACAAAATTTAAGTTATTACATTAATTGCATTATTTCTTAATGGGTATAAACACATACACATATCCATACACAGACATGCATTTTATAACATAGGATGAAGACATTTCAATTAAATATAAAATAATTATTACATTTATGACTTACATAATTACTAGTCAAAATTCAAATTGTTACATGGTTTACATATATATGCACACAGACGCACAATTTATAATATACAAAGAATACATTTCAATTAACATAAAATAATTATTTAAAAAAATGATTAAATTTTACATATGTGTTGACAAGCATTGGTATTCACAATAGAATTGACAGATATATGCACAAATACATGCGTGTGCATGAAAATTCTGAACATATTAAATTTGTTTTACAATAATACGTGATTAAAGCTTTTAAATTATATTTTAAATAATACAAATCCTTAAGCTAGGTTTACTAAAATGTACATAAAATTGAACATGATTATTAACAAATGTAATTTTTTCAAACAATAAATAAGTTTTAAATAAAATTTACATATTTAATCAATATTAAAAAAAATCACTTTATCAAATTCTATTACAGCTTTCTTTATTCTTTTTTTTTTAAAAAAAGTATAGTCAATTTTTGAGAGATTAGAAAGCTTTTTATCAGGTTATCTCTTAACTAATTATAAACGTCTTTAATTTTAAAAATATAGATTTAAAATGTCTTCCCAAATGAATTATTTAAAAACACTCACTTTTGTATACACGTTTATCTGTGCTTCTCTTCCAATATGTAGACACATCAGCATAGTATAACTACTTCTTTATTGACCTGGTGTTTCTCTTGGGCAAGTTGTTTTTTTTTTCAATCCAGGCAATTGTCATCATCAGGTAAAAGTACATAATTCAGGTATGGTTGGGTTTTTTTTCTTCTGTAGTCAGTTCCAATTATACTTGGTTTTTGTAAGTTTCAGTTCAGCAAGCTGTTTTCCAGAACACTTTTAAGGCTATGAATTACAAAGAATCTTGACCCATTTTTTCCATGTAAATTCAAACTCTGGCTAAGAAAAACAGTGTATTATTTTGCCTTCTTACATCCTCATGGCAGTTCTCTTGATAATTATTTTAGCCATCTTTGCAGCTAGCTTTACTATGGTCATTTTCTGCTACATTTATACACTCTTCACCAAATATTTTAGCCAACTTTACAGATAACTCTTCTTCTAACTCTTACAAAACTGCAAGCCAAACGGTTCTCTTCAAAATCACTATCCAGACTGGTATGGTTGGGTTTTTTCTTCTGTAGTCAGTTCCAATTATACTTGGTTTTTGTAAGTTTCAGTTCAGCAAGCAGTTTTCCAGAACACTTTTAAGGCTATGAATTACAAAGAATCTTGACCCATTTCCTCCATGTAAATTCAAACTCTGGCTAAAAAAAACAGTCTACTATCTTGCCTTCTTACATCCTCATGACAGTTCTTTTGATAATTATTTTAGCCATTTTTGCAGCTAGCTTTACTATGGCCATTTTCTGCTACATTTATCCACTCTTCACCAAATATTTTAGCCAACTTTACAGATAACTCTTCTGCAAACTCTTACAAAACTGTAAGCCAAACTGTTCTCTTCAAAATCACTATCCAGACTGGAGATAATTTGTTATCAGCCCTTTTATAGACTCATCTAAGGTGATAACAGCAGCTTGATTAAAAACAGAGTTTTTATTTTTATCTCACTAATCCCTTTAAAAACATATACATGTTTTTACTTAGGGGATTTCTAATAGATAAAAATTTTGTTTAACCCTTAAACCGCTAATTATATTATTGGTTGTATGAGGTAAAAATCAAATCTTTTAATTGGCCAACTCACAAACTGAAGACAAAGCCTATTGTCAAAACATATTCGCCTATAATATTAAATTCAACTCAGATACATTTATAAAAAGTATATTACTAATTTTTCAGGTTATGAAAGTGAATGAAAATTCTTTCAAAAATAAATTGCTATTTATTTATTATAAAATATTCAATTTCGGCAAATTTAAAAGTGAACGTATAAACAAAAAAATGCTGACGTAAATGCTTTTTTCCAATTTTACGTTATGGAAAAGTAAAGATTTCTTTTTGCTAAATCTTAAATATTTTTACTGAAATCTTCAATATTTTTCGAAAATAATTTTGTTTTTTTACTATATTTTATTAAAAAATTATTTTAATTTTTCAAATTATATTTTTTTAATACTTAAATTACATTCAAAATGAAAATCTTAGCGTTTTTCTTTATTTTCTTTGATCAGGCGGTTTTTTGTTCTTTCCAGCCAATCAGAATGTCTTTTTCAGCTGAGAGCTGGCTGACAGCCAATCACCGACAAGCTTCTTTCTTTGTTTAGCTTTAAATGCGGTTTTATTGATTTTTTACTTGTAAAATAATTCGGAAGAGGGCACCATCTTACAGAACTTTTAAAAACCTAATCAATAACTGTCAAATGAATATCCTAGCATTAAAAATAATGGAATTAGAGTGATGTCAGCTGTCGACGAGAGGCCTCGTAAGATGCAGGAAAAGGGTTAATTAATTAAAATTTCAAAAATACAATAGGGTGTTTTTAAATTTCAAAATCAGAGTAATAATTAATAATAACACAATATTTATATTTATTCAGATCTTTTTAAAATATTAATTTCATAATGAAATTTTACTTTAAACCCAGAGTTATTTAACCCTTTAATTATCATTATTTTATTTAAGGAAATATAAAAAAAAATCTACAAAAATGTATTGTGCGTTTATTTCTACTTTTTGTTTACTTTATATATATATTGAAACAGTGAGATTCGTATTCGAATCTCAAGTTTCACCTTTTTCTGTCGTCTCTCACTGACCGGTCTATCCCACCCAAATTTAAACTTTTTGGTATCGAATTGTGTGTGTAACAATATTAAAAATGTATAAATATATGTAGAATTCAACATAAACACGCACACATTTCGATCTCAAATTAAGCGCAATAAATACGGATAAAATAATATAATTTAGATTCCTTTTAGTTAAATAAATTTTGTGTAATAATAATCATTTATTTTGAATTTTATAAAGTTTGTATTTGTTGTTTAGTTTAAATTTTGTTAAATAATAAGTCTAACAAAATCTGATGCAATAATTAATTAAAGTTAAAATAATTTTATTCCCTTTTGTCTTTGAAAATTTAAAAGCATCGGTCAGTGATAGAAAATAAATTAATTATAGCAAAATTCCAAAAGAATGTAATTAGCGAATGTAAAGAAAAACAAACAATAGCACAGCAAATTTTTTTAATTAAAACCAGCAGAGCATTGATTATCCTGAGGGCAAGATAAGTAAAACCTAAAAATATCTCAACAAAAACTTAGAGATCAAGATAAAAAAGGGAGGCCATCTTAGACTTTCTGGAGACTTGCACTTGAATTTTAGCTTTGCTCTCGAGTGGAGTGTCTAAAATATCTTAAATAAATTAATACTGCAAGGTATGACCGAGTAAGCACCGGAATTATTCTCCACCGGGAGATGGCCCACCATATGCTGAGCTTCACCTTGCCCATCATAAAAACACCAAAATGATCTGCTGCCTGAAATAAACAAGAAAGCCGCTGCTGTTAAAAATCAATAAAACAACATGCCCAGGACAAGAAAGAAAACTTCTAATTACGAACAATCTGCTATTAAACCAATGGACGAAAACATCTTATAAAACAGGTACCTGTGTGTGTATTCCAAATTATAGAGTACTCTAGTAATAATAATCTATAGCTCATCTCCTATTATTTGTATAACTTCTAAATGTTAAAATTGTAATTTTGAGAAACTAAAATTTGAGAATTCATGTAATCTGTAAATTTCTCGCATAATCTAGCTTACCCTCCCTCTATCACTTCTTAGGTGTGTATTTCTTAAATCTGCATTTTATTTATAATTATCATTGAAATATTACCTCCTCATAATTATCTTAGTTTTAAAGCTAAATCCATAATCGCTTGAACGGTGAATGCGTGTCGAATTATCATTAACATTTGCTTTTATAAATAACTTAAATTTCATATAAATCGACACGCATTCAAAGAATCAGTTATTGTAATGCAGGGTCTACTACCCCGTAATAGCTGGCATACTCGCTGTAATAATCCCCTTTTTAGATATTTTTTATTATAAAATATTAATGAATAATTATGTAAATTTCATTTCTTTGAGAGTCACCAATTTTCTTTCAGTCAACGTTGATAATGTCGGGCCGAGTTTGAAATCTAGTTAAATATTACCACAATCTTTTAGATATTATACATGTGTTACGTTTTGAAGCCCCGATGGCTCATTCCACGCCGTGAATACTCCGGATTCTCTAGGGTTGAATTAACCCCAATCATCCTACACAAGCGGACATGATAATGTTCCCGTAGGGCTTGACAACCATCACGCAGCCAGCTGGCAAATTGCGACACGGACTGCTTGTCCCTGGTTATGCTCATGTGACACCTTACCTCTTCGGGTCGTGGCAGAGACCAACCCGAAACCCTTATAACTTATTCACGGCATTGCAGTTTCAGCGCTGCCATTTTACATCGCCCTTCTAAAGCGTACCACGTGTTCTTTTATTTAGTTTATTATTCTCTACATCACTCCGCCTCGGCATTATCTTCATCATATACTCTCAAATAAATGTTTGCCTTAGTCGTAAAATAAATATTTTATTAAATAAATGTATGTCCGCCATTACTGATGACTCTTGCAGTGCAAAGTATAAATTCCTTACAGCACGCATTAGAAATAGTCACTCGAGAACCCTAAGTAGCTAGATTACGCCTTCATATAAATAAATCCTCTTTATAAATAAATGTATTTTGATATATAATAATATTGCCAATTAGATATTGAAACTCTGAATTTAAAATATGATTAATAACCTTAATAATGTTTTCTTTTATTAAATACGTAAATAAATAATTTTAACTATACGTCTGTAGTTAAGTTTTCATTTATTCGATGCCCATTATATATATTTCCTCGATTATATGTGTTAATTAATATTTGTTTGATTGTTGGCCAATTCGGAAACAAAACCCATGAATCTCGTGCATCTCCCTGACCACCGTGCCTAAGGAAGTGTTTACTTATGTCACATCAGAGGCGTTATTCCGTAGATTGTATTGTGGAACCGATAAACTATGTTCGAACTCAGTATTACCGGTGGCTTTGCTACTCAATGGTGCTGCTGTTCTGTGTGGTGGTCGAATTCTGCAATATGCTAACGAGATACACATGTTTTGACTGTTACAATATATACACACCAACTATATTAGTGTGTGTGATGTAACCCAACTGGTTACAATATATATATATATAAATATATATATATTATTGTTAATTACTTTGTTTACATTTTAAGGAATATAAAGTATTTTTTATTCTTTTTAATGATGCTATAATATTAAATTTATTTAATATATGCAGAATTTGTCTCTGACCTTAATCTATATTTACAATTTTCTGTATAAATAGTTCAATAATTTGTATAGATGAATCAAGATGTCACTTTTAGAAAAAAGCTTAAATAAATATGATGCTAATTATCAATGTAATAAGTTCAATTTTCTTTATAAGAAATCTTGTAACTTTAATTTTAATTCAGATAACACCAAAATATCATATGAAGAAAAATACTTTAGATTGAGAAAAATGAAAGAGGTATACTGAGATATATAGTTCCTGGAAAATAATATTACATCTGTTTCTTTTTCACATAAGATCAGTTGATAATGATTAGGAGATAATTTTAAATCGTTATGCGATTATGTATATTATTATAAATTTAAAGTATTAAGCTTACAACATTTTTTAGAACATAACCTAATCCATGTTTCATATTCAAATTTACTTATGTGGTATTTTATATATCCTCAGTCTTACCTTATCGATTGTTAGATAGTGATAAATGGAACTTGAAAAAAAATTAAAATTCAACAATCCTAGTATTGATCTCAGTCTCTGAGGGATTGGTTGCCTTAAAAAGGTTAGGATAAAGACCGTTTGGTATATTACAAACCATAACAATATAAATATAAAAGTCAATATCACCCAATTATTGAATTGCTAGAATATATAAATCAGTACATTTACATATTAATAGCACCACTATAAAATAGCACATAGAGTTAAGTATAACACCTATGATTATGATGCAGGATACTGAAAATGTATTATGTTGAATGGAAAACCAAAAACATCGAAAAAATAATAATTAAATACTTTCTAATGCAAAATTTATTACACATAATTAATGAAGCTTAAAACAATATTATATAAACATAAAATATTTTTTGGGTTAAACCATGTGTTAGTTACTTAATTTTCAACATTTTGATGTAATAACATCTGCCATTGTCAAGGTTCACTTTTCAAAGAAAAACCATTAGATGTCAAATAGTAATGAGATTGAGGGTGAGATCAAGAATGAGACTGAGCTTGAAGTGGTTGAACATTCAGAATATATGAATTAACAAAATGATTATTTTCTTCAGTTCCACCATTAATTGTTTCCAGTCTAATTTTTTACCTGACACTCAATGTTGTTATTATTTAAGAGCTAATGGTTTTCTTTGAAAAGTTAACCTTGAAAATGGTGGATACTATTTTGTGAAAATGTTGGGAATTAATCAAAACTAACACATGGTTTAATGCAAAAACTATTTTATTTACATAATATAACTATGAAAACAAAAACATTTAATATAATATTATATTTGGATACATAATTAATGAAATAAACCACTGTCTCTTCAGACTATGAACAAATAACTTTGTTGTAAAAAGATCAAGAATAGCATTCATTTTATTCTTGACCCTTTAGTCAACAAAGTGTTATTTGTGCATATTATGGTAAGGAGAATGGTTGACTCTATTAATTATAATTCCAAAATTTTAAATTTAATAATAATGTGAAAGGCTAAAACCTTCAACAGAAGCACATTAAAATGATTTTTTTAAGGCACTTCTGTTCAAGGTTTAAGCCTTTAATGTTATTTTTATATCATCTGCTAGTGCTTAATAAATTTGATATATTTAAATTTTCAATTTATAATTTATATAATAGTAATGCTATAAACTTGGGTATAACAGTAATAAATGATTTAAAATAGAAGGTTTAAAAATAGAATTCTGTAGAGATTTAATAATTGTGGTTATTTATAATCATTTATAATATAATCCACTATAATCTTAATACAATAGAGGTCAATCTAAACAAATATTCATTACTGATAGATTTGACTTTATTTTATTTTAATGCATTGTTCCTTTAAGAGCTAAAGATCTAAAATTGTAGTTAATGAAAAAATGAACAATTATTTACTTCAGAATAAGAATTTATTTTGAAATTATTGCAATTATAATATTTTGTAAACAAAAATATTTATTCTTAAATTTTATATTTGAATTCAAGTAATAATGTCATTTATTAAAGATGATCAGAACTGAAACTTGGCCTTAATGTAATTATTTAAATTTATTTTGTTCATAAAATATCTTTTTTATTATTGATTTCAATTATTTTCTAATAGAAACAAAAAAATTATATAAATTAGTTTGGGAGATAAGCAAATCAGAATTAAGGAAATTGTTTGCTTACAGTTATTATTGCAGGGTTTTTAGAAAAAGCACAACAGCTGATCTGAGGGAAGATTCAAGAAACTTAAAAAGTGAATTATTGTCTCAATATTTTTTCTCAGTAAAATATTATAAAACTTTAAAATATTTAAAGTTTAACAAGTCAAAAATTGTGTTTATAAACAGTAAAAAATATATAACAGATATTAAAAGTAATTTTAATACCATGGATCAAGTAAATCAATCTTCATTACAACCTGGTTTCAAGTTCTGACCATCTAATTTCAGCCAAGAAATCCCTGTTGTTATTTTAATTTTTATCTATGAGAATCAAGAAAAAGAAACACACTGCATTGTTTGCAGGAGAACATAAAGACAGTCACATATGAGAACATTAATTTATCTATGTTAGATTAAGGACTTTTATTAGTTGTAGATTAAGTGTAAAAAATTGGATTCAAAGATAACTCTTAAAGCATGTTTGAATAAAATTTTAGTTGAAGAAATTATTAAAACCGAGCAGTACTATGTTAATATTACTTTTATTTAAAGTTTAAAATCTTATAATGAGTATTATATAGGTTAAATGATGATTACATTTATATGAGACCGAATAACAGTGGTTTACTATCAGGAAAAAATGATTATTTATCATCCAGAATAATGCATATATAAACCATCCTCAAAAATATTTAATAACGAATAAAGATATGTTGAAAATAAATTGTGAATAATAAATGAAATAAACCTTAGTGCATTAGGTAATCTTACTCTACTATTAAAACAAAATGAGAAATGCTTTCTTCTTAATAATAATAGTAATCAAAATGAACAAGAAATCAATCAAAAGCTAAATCATTTATTACTAGCACAGTGAGTGTTTAAATCAAACTTATAAGACAAGTTGCAGATAATCTTTAATTACTAAAGAAAAATTTAAAAAACGCTAGTGTGTCAATAACCTGATATTGTGTGAATTGTGATACTTGTAATAATATTCAGATGAGATTAAATGGAGCAAGGATGATTGTAATGTTGACATGCAAGCAGGGGAGCTTTGAAATAAAAGTGATAATTATATATATAGATGTGCAACTAGTCTGAATCCTGTGGAACAATTATAATGCCAATAAAAGTTTAAAAAATATATTTTTTGTTGTTTTTTGTTTGTTTGTTTAGGAACTTATATTTAAAGAAAGGAAAGGGAAGGAAAACTTGCAACATCATATTGGTATACATATTAATTCCATAATGTAAATGTAATTGTTATTGCAATAGGGGGAGGGGGCAGATCAATAGATCGTGAAATTAATAATTGATGTAATTTCTTTACTATGTCATTATATGTTTTAAAAGATGTTGTTAGCAAATATTGTTAAATAATTAAAATCAATAGATCCAATTCATGATTTAATGAAATATATCATAAAAGTAATTAATAATATTGATTATAAAACAGGGGCAAGGTTTTGTGTTTAAATATACAATTTTGAAAGGAGAAATAGTGATATTTTAAATTTGACCTTATGTTTTATGATGAACCATTTACTATGATTATATGAAATTACAAGTCATTTAGTTTGTAATTTGTAGAAGCAATTACTTACAAAAATGTTATCAAACAAATATAGGTGCAAAATATGAAGATAATAATTAAGTTGTTAGACAATGCAGATATAGGTAGTTTATTTAGAATACACCAAAGGATAGTCTATTAATATTTAACTAAATATCATAAATTGTAGATTAAACTGTTGCAAGGAGATACAGGGGTTCAGATTTAAACTACTAAACATCATGTGATCATTATTTCTTATGCTAGTGCATAACTGTTATTAAAACAGGCAAAACTCTCCATACATTATTGCCACTCAGTACCAAACAGAGTAATTAATGGCATCCCATTGATTACTCTAGTTGGCACTGAGTAGCATTACTGTATGGTGTGTTTTTCCTGTTTTAACCCTTAAACCGCTAATTATATTACTGGTTGTATGAGGTAAAAATCAAATCTTTTAATTGGCCAACTCACAAACTGAAGACAAAGCCTATTGTTAAAACATATTCGCCTATAATATTAAATTCAACTCAGATACATTTATAAAAAGTATATTACTAATTTTTCAGGTTATGAAGAGAACAAAAGTTTTTTCAAAAATAAATTGCTATTTATTTATTCTAAAATATTCAATTTCGGCAACATAAAGGCTATAATATAAACAAAAAGGTCGACTTTTACGTTATAGAAAAGTAAATATTTCTTTTTACTAAATCTTAAATATTTTTACTAAAATCTTCAATATTTTTCGAAAATAATTTTGTTTTTTTAGTATTCTCTCTGAAAATAATTTGTAATTTCTCAAAATATTCTTTTATAATAATTTAAATCATATTCGAAATGAAAATCTCAGCATTTTTCTTTATTTTCTTTGATCAGGCGGTTTCTTTGTTCTTTCCAGCCAATCAGAATGTCTTTTTCGGCTGAGAGCATTCCAAGAACCAATCACAACTAATGTTCTGTCTTTGTTTAGGTTTAAATGCGTTTTTTTTTATTTTTTACTTGCAAAATAATTCAGAAGAGGGCACCATCTTACAGAACTTTTAAAAACCTATTCAATACCTGTCAAACGAATATTTTAGCATAAGAACTGGCAGAGTTAGAGTGACGTCAGATGTCGACGAGGAGCTTTGTAAGAGGTGGGAAAAGGATTAATAGGGTTCAGATTTAATAGTACACAATATAAAATCCTACTTGATTGTATTTTAGTATTTATATTGAGAATAAAACTATAGGTTGAGGGGATTTAAGATTGAAAAACTATTAGACAATTTTATAGTTAGTATTGTAATATATTCTTAGAAATATATATATATATATATATAAGTAAATAAGTAAAGTTCAAAGAATAAATATCATGGTATCTAAATGCACAAAAGAGGGCATTTCATCAGATTATAATGGGATTATTATATTGAAGCAAGAATATCATAATTTATATGTTTTTGTCTTTATAAGTTAAAGCCTAACTTATAAACTAATATATATATATATATATCCACTGTTTGCACAGATAGTGAGTGAAGCTAAAATGTATATATTTAAAAGCGAAATTTTAATTTATTAAAATATAAAACTATTAAATTAAGGAAAAACCAGAATTAAATAGGATGTTAATAGAAAAACATAAAAGAAAATAATAAGTTTTTAATTAAAAGTTTTTATTTGATATATATAGATTTTTAAAAAGGAATTAGTTGTGTTTAAGTTGTGATTGTAATAGGAAAGGGGAGTGAGATAAGGTAAAAAAAAAAAAAGAAAATTTTGGTTATGGATATATTTTGTAATTTTTAATTAATTTAATGGGTTTTTTTTTTTTTTTGGAATATGTGATATTTATTGTATATATATTTTATTTTAGTGTGCCTTGAAAAAGATTATAAAAAATAGTCAAAACGTTGGATTTCTTTTTCATGATTATAGTCATAAAAAATCAAGTTTTAAAAAGAAGGAGTTAGTTTGTTTTATTTCTATATTAAATTAAAGAACTTAGTGCTTTTAAATATATATGTTCTAGCTTCACTATCTGTGCAAACACTGCATGTATAAGTATATATTAGTTTATAACGTTTAGTGAAGTATAATTTAAGTCTAACTTATAATGGGTTGATAATTGCAAAAGAATTAAAAAACTGATTAGATAATGGAGACCCCTTATTTGTGATCTATAAAAGAAAATATATGAAGGTATATATCACAACAGCATCATACTATGTGAGAAAGTAATATTTCTTTTTGTTTAATTTTTTTTTTGTAAATATCAAAAAGATAGAAAGGAAATAAACGTTTTTTTTTTTAATTGTGATAGTGTTATTATATTATATTTGTATATAAATGTATTACTATTATTATTTTATATTACCTGTTAGTTAAAATGTTTATTATAATACCCTGTAAATAATATGATTAGAGTTGCAGTTTTGAAAAGTTAACTTGAATATTAAGAGTTGCCTTTTTTTTGTGGGAGTGATTGTCAAAACATCACATGAACCCAAATTATATGGTTTGAAATTGAAATAAGAAGTTAATCTGGTTTAAAACAATATAACAGTCAAATAAGCACACCTTTCTTAAAAAATATTTTAACTTGCTGTAAGTTACCTTGATCACATAAGTCATTGATAATATAGCAAATTATTAAAGTATGCTTATTTATAATGAATTAAATTATGAATTATTTATTATTAAAAGTATAAAATCTGATTACAATGTAGATAACAATATTAGTTTAAGAGTAGGTATTAGGGAACATTAGTATAAAATAGGAGTACAATTTTAATTATAGATTCAGGTTATCCTACCTATAGAGTTCTGTAAAATGCCTCTTGATATTTTATAGGTGGATTAAATAACTAATTAAAAATCAATGATTATCTTTTGATCTTCTTAATATAAATTTATTATTATGATTATTGCTAATTATAATCCTATAGACGTAATAAGAATAATATTCAGTATACAATAACATGATAGTATAATTTCTTTCTCAGTTAATTGAAAGTCGATATTTATATATGTTTCATTATATTCATTTAATCATTATTGTTTGTCATGAGAGTATGTAGATACTACATTAGGAGAAGGGTCTGGGTATTATCATGCCATTGGATAAATATTTTTGGGTTTATTTAATGTTAAAGGGTATGCAATCTTGTTGATAGAATAGGAGAGTCTAAAAATTATTAATATCGACCAAAGATAATTTAAAAAATGGTAAGAATCTTAAATATTACCTAGATCAAGTCATAGGATAGACTAATGTAGGGACATAGCATATCGTCTAGGGGTCGTCGTCCTATCGGCAGGGCACCATATATGTATATTAAGGGATGCTAATTTAATTAACTTTTGTTTTTATTTTTAAATACTTAAGTACTGAATTTATATATTATTTTAAAAATATTTTTTATATGATGTATATCGCTTTATATCAAATTTTTATGTATAATGAAATAGCATTAGTATTCACAGCAATATTTTTGTCCCTTTAATGTGATTTATGTATTTATTCAATTGAACGTTATTATATTGACTTATTAGATGCATTTAATACTAAGTATTATAGCATTTAGCTTTTACTATTTTTTTTTCTGATTCAAACTAACAGAAGAAGGTAAAAAAAAAAAAAAGCTTAAACAAACATTTTATTTTACACAAGTTAAAAGGCAAATTTCTAAAAAGGCAAAATAATATAGATTTACATTTATTATCAATAGTTAAACATTGGTAATCTTTTTTTCATTTCAAATTTTACTAAATACATTAAGCGGTTAATTCATTGGATACAGTAATTGACTGTAAAGAACAGATTTCTGCTTGAAATTCCGATTGAAAAGAATTATGCTTTTTCAAACGGAGCATGAACGTCGTTTCTTGATAAACGACGCCATAAAATTATATAAATAAGTTAGAAAATTTGCTGACGGGTTGTAGGGTCAGCAGTTAAAATGACTGATTCATGAGAAGTTTTTTTTAATTTATTCTTAGCACACGCACGCACATATATAGTGCCTCCATGTAAATTTGGGTTGATTATTGTTGTTACTATAAGTGTTGAATCGTGTGTTTTCATATATTCATTCAAGTGTGACAAATGTGGGTTTTGTAAAAGTCATTCTAGGAAAAAAATAAAGTTTTGATGTCATTACATTATTTTGAATTTTACTACTAATGAACTAATGTTTTCGTGGAGTGATAATAACTGTTTTTTTTTTTTTAATATTTTCACCTTTTTTTTTTTTTTTATAAATAAGAAAGCTGAAGTATAGTGGGACAAAAACTACATGATACTTTTGAAAGGCAGACAGAAATTACCTTAAGTGACACAACAACTTAATAACAGATATAAAAAAAAAAAAAACTTTCTCTAATTTACCAACTTTCATGGGTTTTGATAAGATAAATTTATACATCCATGTTTCATTGTCAGAAAAAAAAATAGAATAACTGATGCTCTGCATCTGAAAATATGATATATATCAGTGTTCTATTGTCAGAAAAAGTAATAATAAACAGATGCTATTTTATCTTCAATATTGGTGATTACCAAGCACATGTGTATATATTTATATTTTCACAGATAATGGAAGCTGGTATGTATATATTTATATTTTCACAACTCGTGAAAATTGGTCTTTCATTTATGTTTTCTTTGGTGCCGTGTATATCAACTAATTGTGCTATGTTTATTAGAATATATCTTTATAATATAAAGCAACTTGACCTATAAATATGTAAATAATCAATAAAACCTTTGGCATCAAGTGAAATTCAACTTCAACTTTCAAAATTGCCTATAAATCTTTTAACAATTTTACATCAGTGTTAAACTTTGATTTCCAAGTTTTAAACTTCATCTACTCACAATTTTGTCAATTATTCTAGATAGATATAATAATGATTACCATTGGTCATTTATTAAATTAGAGATTAACTTTAGCCCAGATATAAACTTTAAATATTACTTAAAGATTAATATATCAATTTTATCTAATTAAACACACAAGATTGTGTAATGCTTATTACTATAGATAAGCCATTAAATGTATTTGCAGTAGGACACATCATGTTGATTTTTATATTCCAATTTACCTTAGTAAGTTTAAAGTTGTAATTAATAATTTGTTAAACACATACTCCTTACCTAAGTAATATATATTAAAGCTATAACCTTAAGACTATGTGCCTAGATTTGACAGTAGGGACATTTATTTAGGTGGTTACTGGTTGGTTTCTACTGGTTACATAATTATCCCATTTAACTTTAAGCATTATTTCACTTATATATATATATATTCAAGAAATCGTCAAATGTTAATGAATCGCCAGTCATCAAATGTTAAGATAACAGAATTGTGGGAAATCTGAATTGAACTATGGGTATTGTTAAGGGTTTTCTCATTTTGATTATTTAACGTTATATAGTTGATAAAGACTACAAAGTGTATAGTCGAAAGTACTTCTAAAAGAATATAATTTATATAAATTGTACTGTATTTTGATATATATATTGATTTGTATATTACATATATTGTGAATCGAATACACATATCAAACTTTATTTATTATATATATATATATTGTAACAGAATAAAAAATGAATTTACAATGATAGCCATTATAATTTATAATTAAATATTGTTGACACTAATATATGAATAAGAATATGGCAATATACATATCATTTTTAGTTAAGTGTCCATTTGTAACTAATTAAATATAACACCATAGGCCGTTTGCAACTATCATAAACATTAATCCCTTCACGCTAATAATGAGATAAATAAATTATCTCATTTCTCAACACAGCAAAATAAAAAAATGAAAATTAATCACTGTCATCATTTAAGATTTAAAATATTTCAATATTGGGAAGTCATTTGAACCAATAAAATATACTATCCATTGTCATCAAATAAAACAATTTTAGCTATAGCAACTGAATAAAATTACTGTGAATTTTATGGAGTGCATTACGCTTATCTCCAATAGTAGGTTCTTTCAACAAGGAATCCTTCCCATTACTCTTTCCATGTATATAAGACCATTCATGATCACACACACACACTGGCATTATTTATAACAACTTATAAAAAATATCAATGAAAGTTAATAAGTTAAAAAGGGACTTGATCACTTTTATTCAGCTTAGCTAAGTACATGTGTTTTCCACGGGTGCCACTAGATTGTTTTAAACCTAGATAAATATTATCTGTCCATAGTGTACTAAGTTCAAACCCATTCAGTACATTCTTTACTACACATGACTTGGATGACTAACAAACAAAAAATAATGGCATTCTTATATTTTATCCATGTCAATAAAATTATAAGATCCCAATAACATAAAATTTATATATCCTTTACTCTAATAGATATAACCAGCTCAGCTTATGCATATTGAAGAACAGATGCAAGTATACTCTTATTAATGGCTTCCAAACAAATATAGTGAAGACCATTACTTACATATATGGCCATTAAACCTAGTTACTTAATTTAATTATTTTTCATAATATAATGATGATGATGAACTCATAACAACAAATTTATCTTATTAGCATATAAGCTCTTTCTTAAAATCATGTTATGTTAAACTGGGATTTAATTATAATACTCACTAGCATTTATATATGTTTATGGTTATTTACTCAAAATACTTTTATAGTTAAAACTATGATTCAATCATCAATATTTACCAGTGATTATGAATAATCATCACAAATCTCACCACGTGATATTTAACTTTTTATAAATCCTTATTTACTAAACCTATTAATTATTTTTAAGATTGGATTTAATGATTATTATTTATTCAGTGATGATGGTGATCCTAACTCTTGGGCACAACATAATTTTAGCTTTTTATTATTAATCTCTAATTATTAAAAAAACTTGGTTATATGTCAAGTGCAATCCTTACACATCCTTATATGTAAATCAATATCCTGTGCTAAACATTTATGAGTGATGATGATCAATTAAAATGATAGAATCAAGAGAAGAAAAAAAATAGAATATTAACAATAATTACTCAGAAAGCAAATATGGTATACTTATATTTATTAACACTCTTCCTTTTTTTATCAATCAAATTACTAAATATACAATTGACTTTATTAAATACATAATTAAACAAAATATCTTAATACCTATGCATAATCAACTAATTTTATATATCTGCTTTCATGACTACATATTAGGAAATAAATTAGCTTAAAATGTCATGAAAAAAATATTCTACTGAATGCTTATTCAAGATTTTCGCTACTTATTACATATCATAAAGGTAAGTTTCATTTATGTAATGTGTGTGTTTTTTCACTTTCATACATATGTGAAGCCCTGCTCTCTAATTTGCTACCTTAAAATAAATATGCATAACCTATTTTTGATGGGTTGGGCCAAGCAGTCACACACACACACCCTGTGATATGTCAACATATATATTTAAAATGTGTACCTCTATATTATGGATTAATACGTAAATCACATATATAAAAAATATTATTACAACCTTGAGCAAAAATAAATTATAGCAAAAATAAATAATAATAAAAAACCATTATCAAACATATATTGATAGGTTGCCTAATTATCACAATGAATAAAGAACAACAATAAAAAAAAACATTTTAGTATTACAATATATAATAAAAATAACAATAATGAAAAACTAAGTTTAATGAATTTAAACTGTGTGTGTGTAATGATATGTAGTATTGAGAATAACACAATCAATAAACAAACTGTTAATGTTTCTGTATCAAAAAGGAAAAAAAAATTAATGACTTTAGAAATTAAAGTTTACCTTTAATAAATAAGAATAAAAGATTTTTTAATTAAATTTCAAAGTTACCCGATTCATTTTCACTTCTTATTAATGTCCCAGGTTGAAATATCAGATGATTTCCCAATTTATAGCTTTAACTGGTTGGTTTGCTTGTTTCTACCATTTTAAAAAAGTTATTGCAGATACTTTTAGATAAATATGAACTGGTTGGTTTCTTGTTCTTACCATTTTCAAAAGAGTTATTGCAGACACTTTAGATGAATGTGAATAAAACTTAAAAAAATGATTTATAGATTAATCAAGGTTGCTTATATGGCTTTTATACATCTTCTTTCTTCTCTTTTTCCTCTTCTTCCTTCATGCAAAGGTGATGATCCTTTAATAGGCCAAGAGATAAAAAGAAGCCTCTCAGATAGCCTATGTGGTTGGTTTAAACTTGGCCATTCTTTGGCTATTATAGACCTGTATATGAGTCCACAGATAGAACAGTGAATTAACCCATAGATGTAAGGTCTCAAGAAACAAAAATGACAAAATTAGTACAGCATCCTTATAATTTCACAAACAGCCAAAATATATATAAGTACCATTTTATGTTATATTAACAACTTCTTTCAAAGGATTCAATGTAAATCCATCTCTTTAGACTAATTTGGCTGTGAAATTATATATATATGGGTGCACATCTTCTTTTATGCTGATCTTAAAGCAAGAGTCATATTTTCTTCTTTAATTTTGTAAAGAGAGAAAAAAATCAAACAACTCATTCTAAGCGTAAAAAACACTGATGAAAAACTGCTGCTAATTCTTTAACTTTTTTCTTGACTTTCTGCCCATTTCTTTTAACTTTAAAACAACTGAATATTCAACCAAAAAAAACTTGAACATTTAACTGCTCATCTTTTTAAAGTTTAAAACAACTACATATTTGGCCAAAAACTTAAAAAACTGTCTTTTTTCAATATTATTAAATGATTACCTCTATTAATATTGTACCACTCTTTTTATATTCAAAATTTCTGATCAAAGAAAGAAAAATCTCCTCCTACCAATAGCTGTGATTTTGGAGATAGCAATCAAATTCTCACAAGTTGACGGTCTCAAGTAATTAATAATAATATTAATAATTATATTTATTCTGTCTAAGCATTTTTTCTTCCTCGAGATAATCTAAGATCCAGATAAAACAAAACAATAAAGCTTGCAATCTGTAGTCAATAGAGATATGTGTAAAACGTTTTATGTTTAAAACAGCTGGACTCTTATCACACTACTTTCATCACATGGGTGCATTTTTATCTATTAATCTACTGATCATTTTTACACCTTCCTTTCTAGTCTGTTTTATTTTAAAGAAATAAAACTAAATGACTGAATATATTATTTATTTAATAATAAGAAAATAATATATTAAATATCATTTCTTATAACATTCTTTCTATTCACTACTGCCTATTAATCTATCATCTATATATAACACACACATAAATCTATAAATATATAAGATTTTTTTAATTAATATATATATATATGTGTGTGTGTGGGACTGAGAACATATATATATATATATATATATATATATGTATATGGGACTGAGAACATATATATATATTGTAACCTCTGCATTCTTCACTTATTTCACTTTATGTATAATTATAATTAACTGCCCAGGCGCCAATTCTATACAAAATAGAATAAATTTATAATTGAAATTATTTTTCTTTGTACTGATAAACTCTTATGTTGTTATTCCTCCATGGCTTAGCTCAGTTGAGGTTACAGAATATGTACTCATATTAAATATCAATGAGGATGATATAAACATTCATAAACAACAATCCATAATATTAATTCAATTATACACTAAGCATCTATTCACTAATAAGAAATAGTGCAATTGATAATTATTTCATTAAATACAATATAGACAATGATGAGGATCAGATACCATTTTGCCCACATCACCACTTATTTTAAGCAAAGTAAAATATATTATTGGCACTGTAATATTGAGATTTATCAACTCCAGAGATATTAAACAAATGGCTTATACGGGCAAATCTATATATTTTATAACTATATTATGTTGACCATATGTGTGGGTGGAAATGGACAATCGAACGCATATAATAAAACAACTCATATGTGATATTAGTTCAATAAAACATTTATTGAAAATAAAAGACAAAATAACAAAAAAAATATGTATACATCTTGCTAGAACTATAATACTTATCTTCTTACTTAGTCAAAGTACACTTCCCTCAAGCTAATATTTCATTTATACTGAAAGATGAATTGTTAAAAATGAAAGGAATAGGATATTAATATGATATGTTATAGGATTTAATATTTATTTGTAACCAATAACTTTAATAATAGTTTTCTTCACTATTTCTTTATTAACTATATTTTTGGATATAGTTTTCTTCACTATTTTTTGATTAACTATATTTTCGGTTATGTGAGCCTTTATAACATTATAAATATAATATATTTATAAATCATAATTTAATTAACTTATTTACAAAATAATTGAAACAAAATAAAATATAATTTTGGAAACAATAATAATAATAATTTTTGTAACAGTGCACACACACTCGAATATAAGATTATGTATAATATGATTTCTAAATCATGTAAGACAATATATTGTCTTGTTATATTAACAACCAGTTGCATTAGTTTAAAAAAATATATAAATATTATATTTCTAGTATAAACAAAAAAATATACATATCAACATTTAATCATTGGATGTTGAATTGTTTTAAACTTGAAAATTTGAAATTTGAAATTTTAACAAAAGTATACGCTGCTTCTGATAATAACAATGAATCATGAACAAAATGTTAAACCTATCACTTGAAATATAACTTGACATGAACTGTGAAAGTTTCCAATATTTAAAATCTTCTAATACACATAAGAATCAACATTGGTATATAATGTAGTTATTCTATTAATCACTAGAAACAAAATTTCTGATTCAATAATAATATAATCCTGGTAAAGTTTTATGATTTTATTCTTTTAATTTTTAATGCTTAATATATTTTTTATTTCTATTGTTAATGATCCATCCAGGCATGTATATGTTACCATAATCAATTACTAAATAGCATTAAATGATGCATTTCATTATTCATTTTATGTATATATGCGAATAATAAATTCTTTAGTTTATAACTATTTTACTAGGAAAACAAGTTAAATTGGATAAATTCCTTCCGTTTAATTTTACTTTGTGTAATATAAAGAGTAATCTTTTTATAACTAAAAGTATAGAAGGCATTTCACAACAGCATTGAATATAGTTTTTCTTAATCATCTTCATTTCTAATAATTTTTTATAATTCAAGTATTATTGATTTATAATAAATATGTTAAATAAATTATAATTGATAATCTTACATGGTATTCAAGCATTTTAAATATAGAAAACTCAAATTGTCAGTTGATAAAAAAGCCAGAGCTGTAACTCCTAAAACTTTAGCCTCTCATTTTCTCTTGGTACTCTTCCATAATAGTGTTATTTCAATAGATATATGAGAAAATTATCCACAGAAAAAATAGTAAATTATAATAGTAAATTATTATTTTTTTTAAAAAAACTGATTCTATTTTCCATAATAATTTTTTTACACCTTTCCTTTTTAGAATCTCTCATCAACACATTCTCACCCACTTTTTTTTATTATTATTCCCTTGGCAATATACCAGCATTTTCTTACTTATAAATTTTAATAATTGAATATTAAAACATAAGGAAAAAAAATTAAATATTAAGTATTAATTTACAAATGTTACTCAATAATATACTGATAATCTTTACAATTTTAAAAATAATGTTAAGTAATACATAATTAGTAAATAATAAATAAAATATAAAAAAAATCATTCTAAACAATTATATATGTGTATATCTGTTTTGCTTTGCATGTAAATTTTACCACTACAGCGTGGACATTATAAGTAATTATATATAAGAAGAACAAAGTGTGAAGTTATTTAAAGTGAACATACACCCACATATACAAGTTAAATCTTAGATTCGAGTAGATAATAATTTAGAAAAGCAATGAATAACACCTGCTATAGCTTTCCTATTAATTTTGATGTCATACCACCATTCCCTGATGTTTTTCTACCTTCCTCTTCCACTACTGAACATATAACTTAAAATTTTATCACCCAGTACACCCATCTAAAGTTTTAATTTCTTTAAAACCTAATTTGAAATAGCAAATTACATCACAATTCATTTTTTAAGGTAATTATCTTCAGCCATTATTAGCACAAATGTGAACTTCCCACATTTCTTCTTGGTGTCAATCTGGAAGGTCACAGTCCTCCCTCCTTATGAAATAAAAATGAATTGGATAAACAACAATAAATATTAATAGAACATCACATTTTACACTAAGATTATTTTACAACTGGAGAATTATCTTTGTGGAACAAACATAAAACAATAACAACATTTAATGCTTTTTCAAATGCATGTTTATATTAAATTTTAACAGCAGTAAATAAGCGGAAAAAAATTCTATATTGAACAATATATATATCTTATTAATCATGTTTTGCAGGACATGGAATTAAACTGTGAGCATTCTAGGTAACTTTAAATCTTGTGTTTATATTCTTTATCTCCTTTCTTCTGACAATTTTTTTCTCTACAATATTTCATTTTCACTTTATTGGATTTAACTCTAATCTTTTTAATATATCTTACTTTATTCTTCACTTTCTTAAGATGATTTATATTAAATAATTCTTCCTTCTACTCCTTTGAGTTTGATTATAGCTTTTCCAATTTTTTTTCCTCATCAATCTTTCAGCCAAGATTTAAATTAACTATCTTTTAATTTATTCTTTTAAATTTTACTTTTGCTTTCCCAATATCTCTTATATAATCTGCACCTTCATTAAGATAACTTATCTTAATATTCTCTCTACTCAACTTCTTAAATTTCACTTTAATTTTCTTCATATTTTTATTTTGATTAATTATTCCTCTAATAACATCTACTTTGATTTTCTCCTTCCTTTTAAATTTAAGTTTTACCTTGCCTTTGCCTAAATCTCTATTCTGATCAACTTCTACTTTCATAAATTTTACATTAAGTATCATATCATTAATTTTTATGAATATTATTTGCTTATAGATATTAAACCTTGGATAAACATTTCTACAATTACTGGTACATTTCTGAACTAGATTTTGCATTTTATCTTTAAATTTATTACTGGTATTATTCGTAATCTTTGGTAATTCATTGTCTAATAACTGTAGATATTTTTCACCTAAAGAATTTAATTTAATTTCTACAGATTCATCAACTCTTTTATCCTCACTATAGTATTCATCAAAGGGTTTAAGTTTATCTATATCCTCTTTATAAACTAACTTTTCATAGGATTTATTCATTCCTGTAATATCATTAGTCAACTTAAAAAATTCCTTGGATTCTTTTAATATCTTATCATGTGATTTACTGTTTTCATTAATTTCTTCAACAGACTCTTTATTTTCTTTCTGTTGTTTTTGAAAAATCAAGTCCACTTTTCTGATTGATTAGAAATATTCAATACTATTTTCTCAACAGAATTTTGAGACCTTGAACTTATCCCTGTTTTTGTGATATCTCTCATGATTTCTTAATTTTCTTGGCTACTTCCTTTCCATGCAACTCTAATTTTTGGTTACAATCTTGAATTTCTAACCCTGTTTCCTTCATTTCCCTAATATGTTTTTGACAATTTACCTTCATTGCCCTTATTTTTTGCAATGTAACTTGATAATCTGATTTCACTACTACATAATTCTGTTCTTTATTCGGTACTTCTTCCTTCTCATACTGTTCCTTTTGTTCTATTCCTTCTGATTCAGTACTAGCCACTTCAAGGTCTAAATTAATTGCTTCAGTAATTTCTTTCTGATCTCCCACTTCTCTACCAATCAATATACTACATTGATTAATTGGTACAACAACTACCTGAAGGTCCTCACTAACAGAATCAACAAACATTTTATGTTCCTTTTTTGTTTGATTTAATTCAACTTCTGGGTTCCCTCTACTGATGTTTGAGTTCTCTTCTTTTTGTCTCTCCCTGAAATACTCTATCTTTCCCACATAAATATATTTCCATTTATCTTTCCCATACAAAGCTTTTCTAAACTCCCTTCCTTCCTTTGAATCTGCATGGAGATGCGATGACAGTCTCCATAGTGACTCTATCCTTTGAAATCCTCCTCATCCTTGAACTTCCCCAAATTTTCCATTATATATAGTCTTTTAAAATTTATTAATCCACTATTCAAAGAAAATAAGGTTCACCAGCTCCAACTTCCACCAAACCAACAATTCAAATTCACCCTCCTTATTCAAAACTACATAGAATTTCCACAATTTATTCAATTTTATTTTTCCATTTAATGTTCAATTTTCCACACACACATAGACAAGAAGACATTGAATTTTAATCATATAACACTGATCCAAACATAACTGGAATTATAAACTAAATTTTGCATGATCCATTATATTTATATTGCAAATTACACCAATTTAAATTATTGATAAAGACAAAATAATGCAAACATGTTTATTTATTTTTATACTGTGTTGGGTGCATTCAAACATTATAACCAGCATTTATTACCATATAAAAAATGAATTTTATAACCAAATAAAATTAATGATGACATGCATTTACTATGATAACTGATATACAATTTATAATTAAATAAGGAAGGCACTAACCTTTGCATAACAATATAGAAAATTGTCCTTTAAGAATGAGCTATATATTTAGGTTATATACTCATCCATTCCTCTAAAGATCTGACAGATACTGACAGTCAAAAGAATGATTAGCAATTCACAATCCTGAGATAGATAAAAGAATTCAATCACCACTCTTAAAGCAGACAATTTTCCAAATATGAACAAAATTATTACTCTATAATTTAATACCATCAATAATTCTGTGCTTATCTGGCAGCAATGCTATATTTCACTGACAAGAAAAATATTAAAAAAATTACACACAAAAAAATGCTTCTTTTTTTAAACTATACATCTGACATCATTATACATACTACACATTTCTCAGGTATGTGGTGTAATTCAAGCCCTAATTGGCTTATTTCGAATCCTAGTTGGTGTGCCATTCACATAATATGGTTTAATTTTGTGCTTACATATTCAAATTATGAGTTGTGCAATAACTATAACCCCATAAACATATCTTGCTATCCACATTGTGTGTCATTT
Source organism: Epiperipatus broadwayi (assembly GCA_028023455.1). Taxonomy (NCBI): domain Eukaryota; kingdom Metazoa; phylum Onychophora; class Udeonychophora; order Euonychophora; family Peripatidae; genus Epiperipatus; species Epiperipatus broadwayi. Next base: position 206,440 of record JAQFVV010006497.1, read on the forward strand.
ATGGCCTAAATATATTGAGCCCCAATCATTTGGGCCAGCCATTTATAATCTCAGTTATATTTTGTCAAACATTTCTATTAAACTTCCAGATTGATATAAAGAATCCTTGAATAAGAAAACTACCAACTTGATTCCATGTTGGAGCCAATTTTGCAATAATTGTATATTTAAAACAGGAATGAAATAATTCTACAATTACTGGATTAGTTTCTTCAATACAATGGGACTTGAGTTCATTTTGACTTCTCATCTCAGGTATATGACAATATATATGATGCCCCAGTTGGGCATCCATTTACACCACCCTGTAACCTCCACATTCTTTACTTATTTTACTTTATGTATAATTAACTGCTCAGGCACCAATTCTATACAATATAGAATAAATTTATTATTGAAATTATTTTTCTTTGTACTGATAAACTCTTATGTTGTTATTCTTCCATGGATTAACTCAGTTGAGGTTATAGGATAAGGTAGTCATATTAAATATCAATGAGGATGATATAAACATTCATAAACAACAATCCATAATGTTAATTCAATTATACTCTAAGCTTCTAGACACTAATAAAAAATCTGGTGCAATTGATAATTATTACATTAAATACAATATAGGCAATGATGAGGATCAGGCACCTTTTTGCCCACATCACCACTTATTTTAAGCAAAGTAAAATATATTATTGGCACTGTAATATTGAGATTTATCAACTCCAGACAGATTAAATATATGACTTATAGTGGCAAATCTATATACTTTATAACTATATTATGTTGACCATATAAGTGTGTGGAAATTGACAATCAAATGCATATAATAAAACAACTCATATGGGATATTAATTTAATAAAACATTTATTAAAAATAAAAGACAAAATAACAAAAAAAAATATTTTATACATCTTGCTAGTAACTATAATACTTCTCTTCTGACTTAGACAAAGTACACTTCTCTCAAGCTAATATTTCATTTATACTGAAAGATGAATTGTTAAAGATGAAAGGAATATGATATTAATATGATATGTTATAGGATTTAATATTTATTTATAACCAATAACTTTTATAATAGTTTTCTTCACTATTTCTTTATTAACTATATTTTCAGATATGTGTGCCTTTATAACATTATAAATATAATGTATTTATAAATCATAATTTTATTAACTTATTTACGAAATAATTGAAATAAAATAAAATTTTGGAAACAATAATAATAATAATATTTATAACAGTGCATACACATTCGAATATAAGATTATGTATAATATGATTTCTAAATCATGTAAGACAATATATTGTCTTATTATAATAACAACCAGTTACATTAGTTTAAAAAAATTATAAATATTACATTTCTAGTATAAACAAAAAAAATATAAACTCATCAACATTTAATCATTAGATGTTGAATTGTTTTAAACTTTAAAATTTGAAATTTGAAATTTTAATGAAAGTATACGCTGCTTCTGATAATTACAATGAATTGTGAACAAAATGTTAATCCTATCAGCTGAAGTATAACTTGACATGAGCTGCGAAAGTTTTCAATATTTAAAATCTTCTAATAAACATAAGAATCAACATTGGTATATAATGTAGTTATTCTATTAATCACTAGAAACAAAATTTCCGATTCAATAATAATATAATTCTGGTAAAGGTTTATGATGTTATTCTTTTAATTTTTAATGCTTAATATAATTTTTTTATTTCTATTGTTAACGATCCATCCAGGCATGTGTACGTTACCATAACCAATTATTAAATAGTGTTAAATGATACATTTCATTATTCATTTCATGTATATATGTGAATAATAATTTCTTTAGTTTATAACTATTTTACTAGGAAAACAAGTTAAATTGGATAAATTCCTTTCTTTTAATTTTACTTTGTGTAATATAAAGAGTAATCTTTTTATAACTAAAAGTATAGAAAGCATTTCACAACAGCATTGAATATAGTTTTTCTTAATCATCTTCATTTCTAATAATTTTTTATAATTCAAGTATTATTGATTTATAATAAATATGTTAAATAAATTATAATTGATAATCTTACATTGTATTCAAGCATTTTAAATATAGAAAACTCAAATTGTCAGTTGATAAAGAAGTCAGAGTTGGAACCCTAAAACTTTAGCCTCTCATTTTCTCTTGGTATTCCTCCATAATAGTGTTATTTCAATAGATATATGATAAAATTATCCACAGGAAAAATAGTAAATTATAATAGTAATTTTTTTTTTTTAAAAAAAAAAAACTTATTCTATTTTCCATAACTTTTTTTTTACACCTTTCCTTGTTAGAATCTCTAGTCAATACACTCTCATGCCCTCTTTTTTATTATTATTCCCTTGGCAATATGCCAGCATTTTCTTACTTATAAATGTTAATAATAGAATATTAAAACAAAAGGAAAAAATATTAAATATTAATGTACAAATGTTACCCAATAATATACAGATAATCTTTGCAATTTTAAATGCAATATGTTAAGTAATACATAATTAGTAAATAATAAATAAAATATATAAAAAAACATTCTAATCAATTATATATGTGTATATCTGTTTTGCTTTGCATGTAAATTTTACCACTACAGCCTGGACATTATAAGTAATTATATATAAGAAGAACAAAGTGTGAAGTGATTTAAAGTGAACATACACCCACATATACAACTTAAATCTTAGATTGGAGTAGATAATAATTTAGAAAACCAATGAATAACACCGGCTATAGCTTTCCTATTAATTTTGCTCTCATACCAACATTCCCTGATGTTTTTCTATCTTTCTATTCCACTACTGGACATATAACTTAAAATTTTATCAATCGGTACACCCAACTAAAGTTTTAATTTTGTTAAACCTAATTTTAAATAGCAAATTACATCACAATTCATATTTCTAAGATAATTAGCCATTATTAGCACAAATGTGAACTTCCCACATTTCTTCCTGGTGCCAACCTGGAAGGTCACAATATATATATATATATATATATATATATATATATATATATGGTTATATATATATATATATATATATATATATATATATATTGTAACCATATGTTTTGGCTCAATGATAGTAAGTCTTATCCAGTGTTCCAGTGTGTAAAATTTTAAATTTTAATTGGTAATAATTTGTAAAGATATTGAACATCAATGTGTAGAGACTAGTTATACAGTGAAATGCTTGGGGATTATAGTTTTCTAACCAAGCAAAATCTCACTAAGAAATATCTTGAAGGTGATGATAATCTTGACTGTGAGACACTGGAAGGTGTGATAGAATGGATATAAATCATAAACATTTTATCACAGGTTCCAGTGGCAGCTATTTCAAATGGTATTTTAATAGGATTAAAGTATTATTTGGAAGCATAAAAATATTTAATACTTTATTATTATTAAACAATAGTTAAAAATAAACAACAAAACCAAATTATAAGTCTTCTAAATTTTATTTATAAACGATCTATAAATACATTGTATTTTAATTTAAATTGAAAATAACAGTCTGGATTCCTGCCACTAGATGGGTTAAAACATTGATTTATGTACAGTTACATTGTTTGGATCATTAAGAACCAATCAAGTATTATAACACAAAGAATGAATACTAGAACAAGTTTGTAATCTAGGGAGACTACTTTGGAAAAAATCAGAATAAGACGTAATTCTCCACGTATAAAAAAAATAGTCAAAGTAATAAGCTGAAAATAGTAAATTCGAAAATTATTTTGAAGAAAATTTCAAGATTATATGAAATTAAATATGTTGAAGTAGAAAATTAATAGCTCTGTATCATTTCTCACTACTTTATATTGACCATATAATTTTGGATGTTCGCATGCTGAAGAGATCAGAATGACCCTCATTATTACTCCTATTGGGAGAAATATTTGCCTAAATATGGACTATTTGGAAGAAAGAACCAGAACAGAAAACATAAACAATTATTATTGTTTTATTAATTTTAATAAATGACTAGAACTAATAAGAACACTAAAATTATTGAGATACAAGAGAAAAAGGATTTAAGTAATTTTGATTTTCACCGCCGTAAGCATTAATCTGAAAAACATATTTGTTGTTCAAACTATCTTATCAGTGAAAATAATTCAAAATTATTTTGAATGAAATTTTTAGAAGAGATATTAAATAAATTAAACTCTCATTTTTAAATCATATAAAGTAATTTGTTCTGAAGGAAAAAAATGCCTAAATTATTTCATATTTTCATTGTGAAGAGGCATCATCTGCTTTAATATTTCACGGCTAATGGTTTAGTTGTTGAAATAGAAAATGATAAATTATTAATGTCAAGTATATTTTATTGACAATTGCTAAATAGTAAATTAATTCTACTAACATTATTAAATGCATATTGTATAATGGAAGTGAATAAATAAGTATTTATTTAATTTTCTTGATTATGTAAAATGTAAAGTAATGATATTCTCAGCTGCTTTAAAATCATTTAAAATTATAACAGAGATCTTCGTGCAGATAGAAAAGCAGGATAAACTAATAAATAATGCTCAATCTGTTCAATGGTCTTACTCTCAAATTGCTAAATATTATATCACTGGAATGTCATCAAATACATAAATTAATCTAGGATTTTAAAGCAATGCATTTATGGATCTTGATAAACTTATTTTAGTGGTATTGGCTTTGAAAATGTTTTAAATATTGCCTCGTTATGTTTACATTAGTACGGAAACTAATAAAAGATTTTTGAGCCTTTAAAAAGTGTTTTAAATATGGTCTGAGTACACTACTATGAAACAGGATAGTCAACATATATATTTCCTTAGGAATAGTTGCTTATAATATCCATCTTCTTATTATTATGCTCATAAGATCGGATCAAACTGGGATGATAAAATCTAATGGGAAAGAACGTTTGTTTATCATTGTTATTGATATATATAATATTGTAATACATTTTTTTCTTACTCATGTGTTATTTAAGGATTAGTTGTTTTTTTTTGTATTATATTTTATATATTTTATGATGCTATAAAATGTACTTAGTAAGGATGTGGAGATGCATAAAGAAATATACATCTCATGCACATAAATTTAATTTATTTTCCCTATTAAGGGAAAATGTAATATTAAATCTCATGTATCTGGGAAGAGGGAGAAATATTTATCCCTCACACTGTTAAAATAAACATTAATATTATATTCAAAGGGGAATAAACAGACCCGAACTTGTCCAAATTATACACCTCACGACACACTTGTTCTATTATATGAAATAATTTAATAAGCATTTTTCATTTCTTAATCTGCCTATGAATAAAAATGTCCACTTTAAATATAAAATGAAGGAATATTTATTGTTTACATGTGCATGGCTTGCTAGAATAAAAAGTATAATTATTATTTTAAAATAATTAAGGGCCATTTTACTGATATATTGGTGGTTTGTTTATAAAACATTAACAGTTTATGCAATGTGAAATGGAAGATTTATTTTCCACTTATATTCTTAGTGTTGTTTTACCTTGCTATAATATTGAGAATGATTTGTGACAGTTTTTAGCTGACCAGATGTTCCAATAGAATGGGATCCAATAGATTAATATTAATATTGATCATAGGCTGATGGAGGGTCACCTATTGCTGATCCCATGAGAGGAAATTTTGGTAGAGGCTGAGTAGTAATTAATGCTTGTTAGCATAAATAATCCTAAAAGAAAGGACATACCAATAGAGAGGTAGTAGAATTAGCCATATTATTATACAACTGTCATGTTCTTTTTATAGAGCCTCCCTTTATTGTTAGGTCCCTTATGAAGTTTTAGAGTTAGTTTTCCACCATCTATGGTGAAGCTTAGTAATTCAAAATTAAATGGCAAGGATAAAATAAAGTTAGATTATGGGACACTGGTCCATCTATAGTGTTTGTCTAATTGGAATAGTGTCTTTATGATGTTGTGTAATCATCATCAATTTATAGACAAACCAACCAAACTTATTACTGTTTGTAGAACTTCTACATAAAAGAGCAGGAGATGTACATGGACAATGTGGATTTATCTTCATCAAGTGGTGATTTGCTGATGGATCAGTAATATCATTTAATTAAATGATTAGGTTGTGGACATGGGCAATGTTTTGGTGTCATGTGTGCATTTAACTTATGATGTCTGTCCCACATCAATATAATGAATCTTTTCATATTAAAATATAATAAATTAGTAATTGTGCTGAATATGATAATTTCCCTTATCATATTCAAATATATATTAAATAGCTACAGTTTAATATGCTAAATTATAACTCAATGATTAGATTTAAAAGATTGTGTATCCCAAAGATCTAGATATATTTTGTTTTGTCAGTTAAATGCTAAGTTAGCTGCAATAATGTAACTATCTTATTCTATAAAATAGCATAATAATAAAATATAGCCCAGAAATATAGTGATACTATGAATATCACTATATTAGTTTGTCATTATTTACCACACAATTAATTTCCATCCCTGATTTTAGTTAATGGTTTTATCTTGTTTCATGTAATGTGTCGGAAAGAGACTTGTACATAATGTAAATAAATATTGTGGTGTTAAATTTATTTAGTTGTCAGTGGTCTTATTGCTATTCAACACACACACACCACATTATTATTGTTATTGCTATCGATATATCCTATGATTATATATGAAAATCATCGATCAATATTACAAAAGTCACTATATGTAGGTATATCATAATAATTTAATTAAGCCCTATAATTTAGGATTCGATCTAGGACATCATTATTTAATGATCAAAATATTATTAACCAAAAGTATGTATTATTTTAAGTAATATACTAAAGATTAAATGCTTAATATTGGTTTAATCAATTTATTTGAACCCGTGGATCGATCATTCACTGATGTTGATCACATTGTTATTACTTATTTGAGAGAAAGAAGTTTATAAATTATTGTTTAACTATTGAAAATTATTCCTGCTTATAGAAACTTAAGGTTTATCATAGTTAAGGAATTTATAAAGTATCTCTGAAAGTACTAAATATATTTGGTAATTCAACATTATATCAGGAATTGTTTGGTACATTATATTTGGGTAGTGGCAAAATCCCTTTCACTGACCTAAGTATATCTTGTATAATAGTCTTTAAACAATAGGAACCCTGAGAAGAATAAATTATATTAATTTGTAATATGGAATCTAAGTTTATAATAAATTTTATAGTTAGTTGTTTATTGTATTTGGATTGGAGTTATGTACCTTCACTCTTTTGTCAAAGTCAACCAAACTTTAAAATATCAATTGCTTTTTTATCGGAAATGTATAACTTGTTTTGACTTTATAGTGAATATTCTGGTTTTGCTGAGCTTGGAATCTGGATTTTATTTAATTGTCTTATTATCATTTAATTCAATATCAAATTTAGAGTTCTGTACATCATCTTTCTTCATCATTATTTCTCTCATCTGTCATTTCAATCTTTCTTTATTCTTTTTTCATCCTAATTCATTATGTTCATTAACTCATCATTCATTAGCTCTTATTCCTTAATCATCCCTTAACTCTCATATATCTCCTTACTTTTCTCTTCATTCTCAGACTAATTTCATTTTATTATTTAATTATTATTTATTTTCATCATCCATTTAGTCATGTACATCCTAAATTACTTAGTGTCTAATTTATACTTTTAATTTCATATTCATTCCATCGATCTAATTATTATTTATTTATTGGTTTGACAAATATTAAGTTTCTTTTATAACCTTTTGTTTGTTTACTTGTTCATGGATTTTGAAGCTAGTTTGACCAGAAATTATTAACCACCTTGTGATCTTCTCTAAGTATCTAGTTTCATGTGAGCTTAGTTAAAAAAGAAGTCATCCCTTTAGTTTATCATTTATTTTGGGCGTATATTCTAGATTAGTTGTAGCTAGGAAGGTTACAGAGAAAGATATGTTTTCCAAACGTGTAAATTGAGCTAGTTAAATTAGTGAAAAGGCTACAGGGGAGATTATAGCGCCTAAAACGTGCGGTATGATTTGTTTATGATGACAGCGATCTTGGAGAGGGTTACTATATATATATGGTATATTTATCCTGTATGTTAAAGCGCAGATTTATATAACAGAAAATATATTTGATAAATTTGTGATATAAGCTCTATACTTTTAGTTAGTTCATTTATATAATAAAAAATAAACCTATTTATGGAATGTATATGTCAAAATACATTATCAAGCCATAAACTATTTACATGCTCAATAATATAATAACCATTTTATAAAATTTATAAATCAATTACTTTATCTCTATCAAGATTACCCTTGAGCTACAAAAATTTAGGTAATATTTATTTATATATATGACTTGTAATTTTTTTATACTTCCAAATTGGTTAGGACTAATACTGATTTACTTTTATAATTCTTGTCATCAGCTTTATTTTGTTTTATTTAAAATGTATATTTTATTTTATAAACGCATTACTGCCATTTCCATCATAAAATATATATTTTATTTTATAAACGCATTACTGCCCTCTATATAAAAGATCTCTGTTGAATATAATGTGTACACTTATGTATTATAAATGCCAGATACGTAAAATGGCAGTACAAACAAAAAAAAAAATACTTAAAACACTAAAGTATTTAAGATTTTGGAGCATTTTCTAATGCAGTTAGAAAGAAAAAATAATTAACTAATAATAATAACTGGTATATAAATTATTTGTTTACAGTTTAGTTTATAAGCAAGAACATTAAGTCAATATTAAATTAAGAATACTAGTGATTTTCAAAATATCATTTTTTTTCTCATGTGTCTTAGCATCAGCCGGGAAGCGAACCCGCCAACCCGGCGCAACTGCCTGTAAAGCGGCTGTCGCTGACATCTCGACCACCAATGCTTGACTTCTCAAAAATATCATTATTAGACCATAATACAATCATTAAATTTAATAGGATTAGTTGAATCTAAATTGTTAATTGTTATTAAAATTGAACAAACCTTGAGTAAAGTAGTATTTTTACATAAATATCTTTGATTATAATATACTTTTAATAAACATTGGTTAGATACTTCATAACACCACTCCCATCATCCTACCCAAAGACCCAAAGTCAGATCATAGACACATGCGACCCTCTCTTCCAAACAATATCATCCGGACTGTTACAGCATATATATATATATATATATATAATGAGTGATCAGTTTATATTAAGATAGCAAATTTTCAAATATTAATGGACAGACTTCAATCTTCTCTACTCTCCGACTCTTCAGCCAACTATATTATTGGTAAATACAAAATCTATATAGCTACGTAATACATGTATTGACATTTAATTGATACCGCAGGCTGCTTAGATTACAGCAGTCATTTTTTACTAGGACAGACGGTATAGGGTATTGTACTTATTTACAATATAATTTAATTTTTAAATAAACATGTCCACTATTATATTTTTTGGATATCTATTTTAGAAAAAAAAAATCACAATTCCTAATTTATGTTTATGTTTTATTTTTCTTTAAGTAAGTCGGATAAACGGTATGTTTTTTTATATATGTAATTATTCAGTTACATTTACAACATAAATTTAATCACTTCTCTAGAGGCCTTTATTTCAAGTGTATGTAATTAAAGCTAGTTTCAAGCAAACTGTCACAGTCACTTCTGATTATTGACTTTAAACAGAGGATTTGTCGCTTTCATATGAATTTCTTTGATTATTCATATTTACAAGAGATAATTCTAGAATAACGTGATAAAATGATTGTCTACTGCAAATACAAATATTAAATTTTACTTAAGAGAATGTAGTGAATATTTGTTTGATATAAGAAGTCATTTAGCTGAATGAGATATTAGATAAGTTTTCTGACTTTAATTTTTTTGCAGTTTTATCTTTTCCCATAGCAACAGCTTGAATTAAATTACAAACTTCAATACTAACAAAAAAAATCCATTGAAAACTTTTACTGTTATTGATCTAAATATATGTTGGCATTTGAAACTTCTTAAAGCCAATTGTAGAACTAACGTGTGTCTAATAAAATTTAACATTTTAAAGTCAAATTTGTCTTCTTTTTTTATAACAAGAGTATTTTTAAAAAAATTATATTCAATTTTATATTTGATATTAGTGTTTTATAATATATATATATAATGCATTCAGAATGTGTCCTTTAAATTTATACATACATATACGTTTATATATAAATTTTTAATTTCATTTCTAATTTTCCAAGATAAGACTATTATTAGGACTACAGATAAGTAATTTAGTCTTAAGACTGTCAATAATAATTGGCAGATTCCTAGTTAAATCACTGCTTAACATATCTCTAGTTATCACATGGAATAAACCCACACTTTATTTTGTTATATATATATATACAAACTTGGTTCGCAGTTTGAAATTGACCAGTTATTATAATTAAGAAATAAATACACATGTGCTTAATTAAAATAAATTTAAAAAATGAAATTCAAATTACTTAAATGAAAAAATGAGTTAATGAGAAATAGTCTGGAAAACATTTCAAAAATTGAAGGAATTATTATATTTTATATAGATTCTGCTAAATTTGGTTATTACAAATTCATATAATTGTGTCATTAATTATTAACTTTTTTAATTCTGTGTGTACATCAAATTATTGTTAATGGTTATCTTTTCATTAATTCTCATTAAATTTCACTATTTAAATTGTAAGACTTTTTTATTGCGATAGGTTAGTATAAGAAACCGTTAATAGTTAGTGTGAATATAGTCATTCAGTTAGTATAAAAATTTAAAAAGAATTTGATATTATTCTGATAATATGAGTGAACGTAACTGCGAATGTAGAATCTTTAAGAGTACTAAATATAAGAAATTCTGATGATGCCATAAGAAACATGCATGTCTTTATTTTATCTAGTATCAAAATAAGTACAACACGTGTATAACTCTTGAAAATACTGATGATTATAAGTATGGATCCTGTTGTTTACTACTTTATTCAATTATTGTCAACAAAATCTAGCACCACTCCACTACAAATTACTTTTGTTATATATAATTTTGGGTAGAAATATGAAGCCTAATAACTTTACACATATAAAAATCTGAATCCTGATATTGTTTCCAATAGTGCTATAGCGGATAAAACCATAATATATTGGAAAGATTTTACCTGAGAAAAGTTAATTTTACCTGAGAAAAGTTAATGACACAATTAACCTTGTGCACAATTTAGAAGTTATGGCGTCTAACAAATATATCTAAATATTTAGCATCATAAGTGTGATGTAATAAGTATATTATTGTATTCAGAAATGAAAGTTATCAGAATTGATCCTATAAATTATTTTCGCTATGCATTATTTAAAATAAACATTCATTTATATTGTTACATATTATCTACAATATGTATGACAAGATTATTAATTACAAAGAATTGGTACCATGGCTAACATGCATGATTGTCCTCAATTCTTGCATGCTTTTTGTTACCTTTATCTAAACCCAACTAAAATCTTATTTTCTTTTTATGTATGCTTTCAGAGTTATTTATAAAAATTAAAAAATACAGAAAAAATGTTGTTTTTTCTTTTAAAAAATATACTATGTTAAAATTCAAATATACAAAAATTAATTAATTAGTGCACTTACAAATAATTAACTTTGGGCCTAAATAACATTTAAGTTACTGAAACATACTATAGCCTTTATGTTAGATATGAAACAGACTATATAAAACAAATAAATTAAATAAATAAAATGAGAAACAAAGTTAAAATTAACTAGTTTGTGTTCTTCATTGTTTTATTCATTAATGCATATAGTTACTGAAAATATTAGCATATTTTATTTTCTATAATTAAAATAATTAAAAACCCAAAATTACAAAATAGCACAACTACATGTATATTAACATTTTATAAATATCACTTTGTTATTTTTTATATTTAATTGAGTATATATTTACATATTATCATAATACGAGACATGCACTCATTGTATATATATATATATATATAAAGAGACCACATGTCAGATGGATGGATGAAATAAGAAAGTGTGTAGGGGTGATGTGGAGAAGAGAAGCTAAAGATCGGAGAAGATGGATTAAACTTGGAGAGACCTTCATCCTGCAGTGGATTGATAATGGTTGATAATGATATATATATATATATATATTTACTATACTTATATATATATATATATATATATATATATATATATATATATATATATATATATAAGCATCCCATCATACGATATTTAATAGTATATACAGCTGAGGAGTTGGAGGGTGGAATAGGTTAAAGCCTATCCATTAAAGTTTAAAGATTTGCTATCATAATATAAACCGAGCACTGATTAAATATATGTGTGGGAGATGATCATCTGGACCAATTGATGAGAGCTGGTTCAGCATGAAATGTGTATATTGGAGATTATTTATCTTTTTCACATATTTGTGGTCATGATTATCATTGTACAAATAGAGTGGATAACTGAAGGTAGTTTGAAAGTCTGTGATCAATTTTCTTTAAGGGGTAATTATATATATATATATATATAATTAAGAGTGTGCTAATAAGCTCTAAAAGAGCTTTTTTTAAATTAATTTTTATGATAAATGCTACTACAAGAGAAGACATTCAAATCATTTTTATCTTAGTTTTACATATTTGTAAATACAAACTATATATATATATATATATATATATATATAAAATACATATTTTGCGGGTTCATCCGTGTTAAAAACTTTTAATACCAATACACTGACGTTTCGACTTGGTCACACAAGCCATCCACAGAGTTATAAAAAGGTAGAAAGACGGTTGTAGAGGCGCTACAATCACTGGTTTGAATAAAACATTAAAAAACCCACCAATAGCAAAAATGTTAAATTTAAGAATGTTTTTTAAAGAAATCTTTCCAAATAGGAGGAAGTTTGCACGTATCATCTCGCTTATTGATACAATCTGGCCTTTTAAGTATCTCAATGGCTTCTCTGATTTTGCATTGGTAGAGATTATCACATCTGGATATGATCCTGGTACTAGAAAAATCTATTTTATGAGGTCATAAAATAGATTTTTCTAGTACCAGGATCATATCCAGATGTGATAATCTCTACCAATGCAAAATCAGAGAAGCCATTGAGATACTTAAAAGGCCAGATTGTATCAATAAGCGAGATGATACGTGCAAACTTCCTCCTATTTGGAAAGATTTCTTTAAAAAACATTCTTAAATTTAACATTTTTGCTATTGGTGGGTTTTTTAATGTTTTATTCAAACCAGTGATTGTAGCGCCTCTACAACCGTCTTTCTACCTTTTTATAACTCTGTGGATGGCTTGTGTGACCAAGTCGAAACGTCAGTGTATTGGTATTAAAAAGTTTTTAACACGGATGAACCCGCAAAATATGTATTTTATATATTTAACCCGTGCAAATCTTCGTTTTAACATATATATATATATATATATATATATATAGTTTTACATATTTGTAAATACAAACTATATATATATAAATCATGTCACTTGTGACTTTCTATATTACTATTATTATTTTACAGTTGTGGCCTTTGGCTAAATTAATTAACTAAGCCTATTAATATATGGAGTATCTGAAACAAATTCAGGCCCATATGATTTATTCAGTTGGAGTGCTGACTTTAAAGACATGTAGATGTCTAAAAGTTTCAGATCTTCTTTTTGACAGTTAACTATTAGATAAATGATTAGCTTCAGTTGCTTTTTTGAATCTGGTGTCCTAACTTCTCAGTGAAGAGAGCCATAACTCATAACCGGCCTGGGGATGGGGATACTCCTAGATAAAGATGATGTGAATGTATTTTCCTATAGTAGCATTTATCATAAAAAAAATTAAAAAACAACTTGTTTAGAGCTTATTAGCACGCTCTTATTTTTTCATATTTGTAAATACAAGCTATATATATATATATATATATATGTCATATGACATCTGACTTTCCATATATATATATATATATATAATGAACAGATATGATTGTTGATTATATGTTTTTGCAGCCATTTTTTGTATACAATGATATTAAATTTAAAAATAACTATTTATTTTTTTAAAAACATTTTTTTTAAATATATATATATATATATATATATTTATACATCTAAAATTTTCTGAACATCATTTGTATTTTTTATAATGGGAGATATTTCCTCCCAAAATTATAGGTATTATATTATATGATAATAGTAACAAAAAATAATTATGGTGTTTACATTAAAATTCATATATTAAACGTAATCAGAAAAAAAAAATATTAATTTGCTACAAGAAGATTCAAAATTTCGATTAAAAAATAAATCAAATTGTAATTGTTGCATATATATATATATATTATCCTTACTAAACTTAATGTAATCATAAGAGTCTTAAACTCAGATTTTCAAACTTCCCACGGTTATCCAATCCATCTTATAAAACTGATACACATGACCACGTATATGTGAAAAAGATAAATGATCACCAATATATGCATTTTCTGCTAAACCAGCACTCATCAGTTGGTTCAGATCACCCATCTCCTACACAAATACATAATCACTGCTGCTTTTATATTAAATTAGAAAATCTTCAAACTTTAATTAACAAGCTTCAATCTTCGCCACTATCCAACTATTCATTTGTACATATCAATGAAAAGCCAAGGATGAAATATTCAAAGCCCTTGATGCCAATATTATTGCCATACCCATACTGATCTTAAATCAATATGACCTTCACACATAGGACCTTAAGATGATAATTTAATTATACAAAAGAGGGATGGGCAGAATATGATATGATTCGCTGAAGAGTGGGAGTGAAGAAGATTGAAGCTTGTATATTAAAGTTTGAAGATTTTCTATCTTAATATAAAATAAGCAGTGATTGTATATATGTGATGAAGATGGTGATCTGAAGCAACTGATAAATGCTTGTTCAGCATAAAATACGTATATTGGATATCATTTGTTTTTTTCACATGTATGTGGTCATATGTATCAGTTGTATAAGATGGTTTGGATAGCTATAAAGTAGGTAGGAAGTCTGAGTTCAAGTCCCTTATATATATAGTGAGCATTTTAAATATTTATTTACAGTGTTATGGGTTTTGATATCGGATGTTACATATACATAAAACCATTTTTTTTTTATAATGCAAATAACGATTAATTATAGAAAATTAAACAAAAATAAATAAATAAAGCAATTTATCAAGAAAACACCTATTCCTCTCACTCTTTCTTTTTCTACATTTGAATGATTTTTTATTTATAAATAATTTAAATATTTACATTTTCGAATAATATTTTTCTGACAATATACTATCTTAATATAACCCAAACACTGATTATATATATATGGGAGATAATAACGTGAACCAACTAATGAGTGCTCGCTTAACACGAAATATATATATATTGGAGATTATTTCTCTCTTTCATATGTGTGCTGTCATGTATATCGGTTGTATAAGCCAGAGTGGATAACTGAAGAGAGCTTGAAAGTCTGTGTTTAATTCTCTTATGTAATTAATACTTATATATATATAATGAGTAGATATGATTGGCTGTCATTAAGGTCAAATTGTTGTTTATAAATTTTTACTGTCACTTTGTATACAATGATATTAAATTTAAAAATAACTTTATTTATTTCTTAAAAGCTTTTATTTATTATTTTTTTAAAAAAAAGATATATAATTGTTTATATATACATCTAACATTTTCCAAACATCATTTAATGTTTTTATAATGGGATTTTTTTTTTTACCAAAAATGTAGGTATTGTATAATAATAATAAAAAAATTAATTATGGTGTTTACATTAAAATTTATATATTAAATATAACAAGAAAAAAAATTAATCTGCTCCAAAAAAATTCAAAATTTCCAATTAAAAAAGGAAACAAATTGCAATTTTTAAATGTTTTGCTGCATATATATATATGTCACTTTATTCTTGGTAAATTTTAACTTATACTTTGTTAGTGAGTATTTTAAATATTTATTTACAGTGTTATAAAATTAATGTCGGATGTTATATATGCATAAAGTCAAACAAAAAAAATTCGTTGCATAATGCAAATAACATTCAATTAAAGAAATTTAAACAAAAAGAAAAAGAAAGGAAATAGTTGGTTGCAGACGGTTGTGGGTTCGCCTCCCGGCCGATGCTATGACACATGAAAAAAAAAAAGGAAATTGCCAAGGAAAACAGATTTCTGTCTTTCATTCGCTCTCTACACACATTTGAGTTTTATTTATAAATAATTTAAATATTGTACTATTTTCTGACAATATCCTATCTTAATGTAAACAGAGCACTGATTACATATGTGTTAAATGATGTTACAGACCAACTGATGAGTGTTGGTTCTGCGCGAAATACGATATTGGAGATCATTTTTCACATGTATATGGTCACGTGTACCGATTGTACAAGATAAAGTGGATGACTGAAGGGAGCTTGAAAGTCTGGGTTCAAATCGCTTCTAATTACAAATTAAATTTCTAAATGTTGGCATCAGCATGGGATTTGACTTTCCATCATCAGATTTTCAATGATATGGATGGCTGAAAAGTTTGAGGTTGGGGTGGATTAAAGCCTGTTCATTAAAGTGTGAGGATTTGCTATCTTAATATAAACAGAGCACTGATTATATATATATGGGGGATGATAATCTGGACCAACTTATGACTGCTGGTTTAGCATGAAATACTCATATTGGTGATTATTTATCTTTTCTACATGTGCGTGGTCATGTGTATCAGTTGTATGAGATAATATGGATAGTTGGTGGTGCTTGAAAGCCTGAGTTCAAATCCCCTATATTTACAATTAATCTCCAGGTTTGTAAAGAGTGTCTGGTTTTCAAATATTAGATTGCTAAACTATTTTATGCAAAATTAATATTTTCAAATATATTATTCAATAACTGAAAATTAACACTATTGTTTTAATTAAAAATAATAAATCATTAAAATATTGTTCTTTTTCAAAAATAATAATAACAATATATTATTATTAAAATAAATAATTGAGCTGTAAATTTAATGCCGGAGAATGGTGTAATTTTACTTTATACATAATATAAAGGTTTAAAATATGTAAATTAATACACAATGCTGGCTTGCACACACATTCACATATATGGCTGAAGAGTTGTGGGATGGAATAATTTGAAGCTTGTCCATTAAAGTATGAGGATTGGCTATCTTAATATAAAGCTGAGCACTGATTGTATATATGCATGGAGATAGTAATCTGGACCAACTGATGATTGCTGGTTTAGCATGAAATACTTATAATGGTATCTTTTCAACATATGTATGTTCAGATGGGTCAGCAATATGAGATAGCATGGAGAGTTGAGGGTTGTGTGAAAGTCTGAGTTCGAATCCCTTATATTACATTATAAAGGTTGTGTTTTTTTTATTTATGTTTACATGATTTTCATTGCCAAATCACTATTAATTTTTGTAAAATTATTTTTTTTTGTTTTGTACATAATAAAAGTTAGCGTTAATTTAACAAAACCTGATTTCTAAAATCAATGCTATAACTAACAACTGAGATTATAAAAATGCATATTTATTATTTATGAGAAATCTATAATAAACAACATATTAATTTCTTTCTTTTTTATTATATGTCAAGTGCATTGACTGGGAAGTGAACTCAGGCTTGGAAGGCAGCTATGCTAACTGCTAGCCCACTACCACTTGACAACATATTAATTTCTTAAATTACAATTTGTGTAGAAAGACAAAGAATGCACCCAATTAAAGCATGTTCTAAAATACTTAATAGCTAAAAAAAGGGCAATATTTATTTTAATTAAGTAATTAAGTTCTGGATAAAACATAAGGCTTATAGTCTTAGTATTATAATATCATTCTTGCTTTATCTTCCATATATTGATATACCTTATAACAGGTGAATTAAACTTTAAATGTGGAGCCTTTCTGCTTTTAGGAAAACTAAAAAAGAGTAAGAAAGAAACACCAAACAATAATTTGACATGTTAATTTTAATTTTTAAAAAAGCTGGACTAAGATTGTAATCTAATCATTAAATTATGTGAAGTGAATTATGTATGTGTATTATAAATAAATAAATACTTAGTTTAGAAATATGTATTAAAAATTGATACTCCATCAGCATAATAATATTTTTTCCCTTTCTGTTACAAACAAAAAAAAAATTTTGTTTTGGTTGAGGAATGAAAATTAATTAGATTAATATTGAATTTATTTCTATTTTGTTTATTGTCCAACTAAATTTTTGGAAACAGAAAACAATATATAATAAATGTAATTAAATGATGTGTAATAGTTAAGAATACTTTCAAATAGTCCTATTGTAAAAGCAATCGGTATGCATTTTAAATGAAAATGATAATCTTTTAATTAAGCTTTCAAGATAAGACATATTCTATAATAAAGTAAGACTTTATTTTCAGAAGAGATAAATTGTAGTAATTCTTCCAATCAACTATTTGTTACCAGGATGGTCACTTTTTGCTTGGTGATACCTATCCAACACAAGCTTCACCATTTTTAAAAAAAATATTTATTAGAAAAAAAATAATTTGTTTCTTAAAACTGTTACTTTTTGTAACTATCCACATTAAAAATTTCAAACATGTTACATTTTAATAAAACAAATCATGTTTATAAAATGAAAATAAATTAATATTTCATCCTTCATTTGTTTTTCTTTTTATTTCAATTACCTGTAAATGCTTTTGAGTAAGTATTTCATAAAAGCTATTTTTTCAAATATTTACCACTGTATAACACACATCATTAAAAAACCATATAAGACATTTTGAAATTTGGTCTTCCAAAACTATTACATTGGAAAAGTGTTTAAACATCACTGAAATATTTGAATATCATATTGCATTGTCAATGATAAATAGCAAAATGTACAAAATTTGAAGAAAATAAATTTATAAAAGTATATTAAATATCTCTTACAAAATATAACCAATTTAAACAAATAAAAGTTCTAATTTAAATAAAGCATGTAAAAATCCCCCACTATCCATAATATGATTCATAGATAAATATGGACTTTTTTACTTTAAAATAATGCTCATTCATTTTATATATAATGATTTATTTTTAGGTAATTTTACGTTCATTTATATACAGTAAAATATAAACAGAAAAGTTATATGTCATAAAAGTGTGTAGCCAATTTCAAATCCATCAGATGACTGAATATGTAATAGTCCAATAAGAATAGTAGTTATAAATGATATAGATGCAGAAATAAAATAGTTACATTTATTTCTATAATTGCATATATGAATGTATTGGCATGCACTCTCAAATAAATATTTGTATTTATATTAGAAAAAATCAACATTTCATTAATGAATCATAAGCTACAATTGTAAAGAAAAATACAAATAAAATAATTTCAAAACATAGTAAAATTAGTAAAGATTATTGATTAAAAAAAATATATTCAAGTTATTTACATTTCATAAAAACAATGTTGCTTGTTTTGTAACAAAGTTCATATTTCCAATATATTTTCTTATTTTTATTTTTTTTCTTTCTTCATTTTATATTTTATGATTCATCACTATTGTTTATGAATAAACATTCCATTGAGATAAAGGAGATAAATGTTTGATGGATGGTGAAGGTGAATAATATACTTTTTTAATAAATATTATTCAATAAATGTGGAAGATTTATAAATCAAGCTGTAATATTAATCAATGTAAAAGACATTTTCTTAGAAGACAGTGGGGATTTGAAGATCATTTACCATGAACTCAATATTGTATAACATACTGTTCTTCACAGCCAGTATTAAAATAAAAAAGTTAATATTTTTATTATTAACAAAATATATGATCGTGACATGTGTGTGTATTTTAAATTACATCAGTATGATTTGCTAAATTTCAGTAGATAATCTCTCAGATAGCATATGAATCTATACTAAAAAAGGTGACATTATCCAGCTTACTTTGAAAGGAAAGCTCTATCATGGAAGGAAGGAAGAGCATCACATTTTGAGAACTTGTATTTATATCATTCCATCTGGTTCATACATAAGAAACTCTTTAGACATTTCATCATAATTATATTTCTCTATTAAACTCTACAGGAATGAAGATAAAAAACTACCATTGCCAACTAATTATAAACCAAAACCAACACTAATTAAGTAATTTATTCTTCTATCAACCCAGTGAATAAATAATATAAACAGTTTCATGGAATAAAATAAGTTTACTTTATTCTAAAACCATATATAATAACCAATGGAATAACATACATTTCCAATCAAGTCAAAAAGTACGGAATTAATTAATAAACTAAAACTGAAATTAATTCTTTGACAAAATAAATAAAGAAACAATTCCAAAGATTATCTACTTTTCATCATAAATTGTTTTTTGACATAAAAAGGGAACTTAATATAAAATGGACTAAAGTAAGATCTTTCTTCTATTATTTTATTCTGGTACCTTGTTTTGTGTGTACATATGTCACATGTGGTAATTTTGATTAATAACTAACATTTATTTAATCATTCAGTTTTTAGAATTAATTAATATTAATCTAGTTACTCTGAAAATATTATGTTTGCTTACCCAGGGTATAATTTATCTTTTATATAGTTTTCTCAATATAATAACAACATTCTACTCTTCTTACACTTTACAGAAAAATGTATTCATTTATTCTTTACAGTTGTGACTGTTCCTATCAGTCTTCATCAGATCTTATTTTTGCATCTTCTATCTTTCCTCCATTTTCTCTTTTCATTTTTTCAGTTTTGGAGAAAAGATAGAAGAAGTAGAGAATAAGATCTGACAAAGACTGCTAGGAACAGTTTAAAGTGTAAAGAATAAATAAATATATTTTGTTATAATGTGTAAGAACAGTGGAATGTTGTTGTTATATGTTATATAAAAAAGCAAAAATAAAAAAGGAAAGACAAAGAGAAAGTTTTCTCAATAAGAATATTTATTTTTTATCTATTTTTATTATTATTATTATTATTATTATTATTATTATTATTATTATTATTATTATTATTATTATTATTATTATTATTATTATTATTATTATTATTATTATTATTATTATTATTATTATTATTATTATTATTATTATTATTATTATTATTATTATTATTATTATTATTATTATTATTATTATTATTTATTCAATTATATTATTCAAACATTAATTAGCATATAGTTTAATACAATGTTATTAATTTAAATTAATTACAGAAGATAATGTGAATTAATAAATATTATTATGTAGGAAAAAAATTAGTGAACTATCTCTGCTTATACTGATCATTTTTGACTGTCATCTATTATCCGAGGAAGTATATGGATACATTGCATAATGGTTATTATGTGAAATAAAACTTTGGTTGAATTTTATTTTGTCTTTATTCATTTACCACTATTATTAGCACGCTATCGTTAATCAGTTTCATAAATTCCAAATTATGATTCAGTGCTGAAAAGGTTACCACTAAGCATAAATCTAGGTTGCTAATGAAGACCCTATAGATTTGGATAGCATAACCATCCCAAATCAATAAATGTTCTAATAATTCCAATACAAATATTAAATAGTATGGTTTGTTTAATGGCATCTCATATGATGAGTAGGAAATATTGCTATTATGGAATCAAAATTATCAGCAAGATATTTTTCAACTAATAATGTCTTTCATTACACTCATCATCAATTATGAATGGATCAATTAGGTGTGGCAGATATATTACACTGCCATGTCTAGAATGCAGTTACATTTGCTGCACAAGTTTGGCTCAATCAAATCATCTTATATATCATATCAGAACACATAGTATGACAAGGTATGTCATGGTGATCATCCCATTACAATACCTGAAATATTATTACTTTTATCATGACAACCATATTTCAAAAAATATCTTCTATTCACAGTAGCATCTATTCTTCAATGAATAAGATCCATCATCATTACATTTACAATAGCAACTAATCCACAATAAATATAATCCTTCATCATCTTTTTCATCATTGAGTCCACTGATATTGATTATGGTTTATCATTATTATCTACGTTTCAACAATAATTTGTCGATCGTAATGTTTATAGTAACACTATTAAACAAAAATTCAAATGAGAAGCTGAATTGTTAATCATGTGATGATAATATGAACATCATTTTGCATCATTGCTTAAGTTAATATTGATAAATTATTAATTTGGTAGAGGCTATTAATATTCAATTTATAATGAAATGAAATACCTAAAAATATTAAGTTTATAAAAAGTGTGAAAAGAAACACAAGATAATCATAATAATAATAAATTAATTATTTCCAACACAACATTATTTGATCATTCCACTTCTCTCAGTTTGCTTCAGTATTTTATTTTGTAAATCACTTATAAGTCTCTATTGTTCATGTTTTCATATATTTTATTTAGAAATTTTTTTTTTAAAAAAAAAAGATATATTCTTAATTAAAGTTTAATGTTTTATTAAATTTAATTAAAATCATAAATTCACAAAATGAAAAGAATTTTTAAAATAAATATCAACTTCATAAATGAAAAAATTCAAATAATATTAAAGTAATATTTTGTTTTAACTTTCAATCTAAAAATAATATTTAACTGAAATAATATTGGGTTCAGTATATTGCAAATGTATTTGTCTGGAGATAGGATTGGTAGTTTTCTCTGCTTTAAATAAATCCTCTGCACAACCTTTAATATTGCTTTCTCTGTATATGTCTCTTCTGATGCTATAAAGTGTAATTAATATAATTTTTATATATTCCTTTTAAAAAATTTAAATAAGTCAGTGTTTTCCAATAGGAAGTCCAAATTTTTGATGGATTCATTACTTTGTCATACATTTTTATTTCATTTGGAGAATTACTTTGAGAAGATATTTGGAATGTCAACAAAACTGATTTTCTGCTTGGTTTATTAATGTTTTCTTATTATTTCTATGCAACAAGTTTTAATAGTTATTAAAAAACAAATGTATATATGAATACAGTTTTGTTTTATATGTATATGTTTTATTTTTAAAAATAAAAATTGATTACATATAGTATAATGTTAATAAACAAAGCCATAGTCAGTACAATATTCATGTTTTGTGAAACTAGTCAATAATTCATTTACAAAAGTTATGATAGAATCTTTGGAAATTTTCTAAAAATTATAAATGCAATTTTCAATTTTTAAATGTAGTTTATAGATTTATCAAAGCTTTCATGTTTATTTATTTCAGTTTTAATAAAATTTTGGTCAAAAGAGATTTTGTTCATTTTCTGGAATTGCACACATGGTTTCATTGCTCACCATTGAGTGATAAAATAGTGTTTTGTTCGCATTGCATATTCTGTTTAGTATTATTTTTTCAACATTTGCAAAATTCACATATAACTTTTTAGAATGTTTTTTTTATTAGTAAACTTATATTTATAGCATGTCATGTCCAATTTATTTCATTCTAATTAGAATAAAGGTTTAAAATTAAAATCAAATTTTGAGTATTGATGAAAATTATCATTAAATCTAACATAAAAATGCCAAGTCGTTAGAAATTAATGAAAATAAGTCATTCTAAAACAATACATTTATGTATATGTTTTATTAAAACTAGATGTCTTTAAAAAGAAAATAATATTATAAGTATTAAAAATTAATTTTCTAATTAAACAAACACTAAAAAATAACAACGATGTTATTGAAAAAATCATATTCTCTTCATCTCATGTTAACATTCTGTTGTCTTAATTTCTGATAAAAGTAAAATACATTCCAACTAAAATTAAATGCAAACATCACATATTAATTAAAAAACAATATTTAATAATGTTTTCAAAAATGTAAATAAGAACATAAAATATAAACTTATATTTCTTTTACTGCAAAAATAACAAAAACCATTGTTGCAAGAGTACATGCATATATTTTTTCTCGGTAGAGAGATTCGTTATGGAATATGAATTTATCTTTCTTCAATTTCTGATAAATTTGTATAGATAGGGATTATATTTAGCACTAGAATGTGGTACCAGAATTTCAACTACAAAAAGATGTCACATCTTAAAAGTAATTAGTTATTTTTATTATCAAATAATATTAATACATTCTTGCCATTGAAACCACTTCAGTTTAATTGCAGTATCTATGAAAATTATGCAAGTTATAAATAATTGTTGGTAAATTAATTTAAAAGGTAATAATTTTCTTTTATTTTTTATATAGTGGATCTATATATTCATAAATAATATAAGCTAAAAATGAATTATCACCATTACTTATCAATGGAGCTTTTATCAATTAGTTTTTTAAGTGACCTATCAGCTGTTCTTAGCTCTTTTTACATTTTCTCTTGCATGATGGATTAAATTTGTATCTTTTATTTGATACAATTTACCTTTTCTTAATAATAATCATTAAATTGTAGAAAAACATATTTTTTAACAAAAAAAAATTAATTTAGTTAATAATACCCCAACAAATTACTGTTTTGAATACATAAAACTAAGGAAACTTTGTTTAAAACTTAAAATTGTACTTCAAAAATATGAAAAAATGGCGAAATCAATTGCTATAGAGCGTTCTCTTTTTCAGTCAAGTACAGTTACATGGTATATTCTTGATTTGTCTTCTTTTAAAAATAAATAATTGCAAACAAAATCAGGATTCTTCTAAAAAATGAAGCAAAATAACCAACAGTAAGCAAACAAAGTAAAAAAAAAATCTATATTTTCATGTTTGAAATCATAACAAAAGCAAGCTAGCTTCTAAATCAACAAGTGTTCTCAAATGAAGACAATAGAAAACTACCAATCAACAATATTATTAGCTAATTTGTTAGTAGATTCCTCTGTGACAATGCTTGGATCATGAGATTTCTTACAATAATAATTCAGTATTATTTTTTCCAGTTTTTATATCAACTAAATATAAAATTGGTAAAATAGTGCTAAAGATAGACACAAAAGGTAGATTTAAATGAAAATAGTCATCATCATTTGCATGTGGTCTATTAAACTAATGTAGATTATTTAAAATTGTATTGCATATATAATTAATTTCCGGTATTTTTATAATCTCATTTATTAAATTCATTATAATGCTTAAATTCAACTTCGTTCATGCATATAGTGTATAGTACAAATTTATCATATATATATATATATTGTTGAAACTTCCAATATTTTAATTATTATTTAAAATGTATTTATTTATATAATGGCAAATAAATAAATAGACAGACGTTGTTTAAAAATGTTAGAAAAAGTCAACAAGAATTCTTTATTATGTAATAATAAAAGCATAAACAATAATTAATTGTGAAATATATGAATTAATAATGACATGTAATAGTTATTTGAAATATTTATTGAAATATTTTAAATTAAAAATGATTTATATAGATATTAGAAAAATTAAACAAAAACAAAACAGATCATTTTTATATAAACTTATAAATGTTAAAACATTTATACAAAAACACACACATATATATTATAACCTACACTCCCAACACCGCTCATATACATTACAAGAGCGAAATGCCCAGGCGCCTGTTCTATTAATGAATAGAACAATATAATAATATATATAATACAAAACTATTACTGAGATTCTATATTTAAGTTTATGTTCAGCTCAGCTTAGTGGGAGGTTATAGGCAGTTCATAAGATATATGATGATAAATAAATGAAAGAAGAAATATTACAAAACACTAAATATAATGTAAATCCTTTTTATTAATTAATTGTATGATAAAGAATCATGTTTATCGGTACAGTCTATTAAAATATACTTTAAACTTAATTTCTTCCTTCATCCAATTATAACATATATCAGCTTGCTATAACTATGATACTAAACAATTCTATGACTTAGCATATAACAATCTAAACATCTACTTTAATGCCAATCAATAAATAAACAATAAGTTCTCAGGGAATTTAACAAACACAGTTGAATTAAATAAACTACATTGGCCCATAAGTTATAATCCTAAAGTATGATAAAAATGTAATAAACAAATTGACTAAAATATTCTACTGTGTTTCAATGATAAGATAACGACAGAAATAGGGTATTTTAATTTCATATCATCATCTAACAAATATACTAACTTGGCAACCTTTCTAATACGTTTATCCAGTGGCAAATGTTCCTTATAATGTTTGGATTAAGTAGAAACAATATTGTCAGACACCAGCAGATTTAATATTATAATTCTAAAATAATATATCTATTTTATAATAGATTTATGAAATGTGGAGATGTGGAAATGGAAAACACAAATGTATACAATAATAACTCCAGACACAGTTTTAAGATTTTTAAATAAATAAAACAAATCATTTATTACACTAAAATAAATTTGGTTTAACATGATATTTACAATTGGACTACTTGTCTCACAGATTTTTTAATTATCAAATAAACTTTAAGCATCAGTTTGGGATTATCCCTATTATCAAAGCAAATTAACAACAAAACTTAAATATTCTGACTTCGAACACATGCTATGCTTTGCCTACATGTTTCATCTACATGACACTAAATAAACAACGTTATATTATTAACACAAAAAATACTTTGAGAGGATATTACCATTGTTTAATAAAATAAATCAAATTAATTATATTTGTCTCTCAACCATGCAACTTTCTCTAATTGACTAAATAATCACTTTCAATTACGAATACCTTTCATGCATAGCAACAAAATCATGTTCATTCTGAGGATTTGATGATTTATAATCTTTATTTAAATAAATACAATGTATTTTAAAATATTTATTTCCTGTTTTAATCTCAATAACTTTATACTTCTATTTAAATGAATGTAATGTATTTCAAAACATTTATTTCTCATTTTAATTTCAATAACTCTATACTTTATATACACGATATTATTTATATTATGTGTGTGTGCATGTGTCAAGCAACAATGATAGAAAATAATCTTTTCCACAAACTCTCCATTCATTAAGAAAATATCATACAATTACTTTATTTCGGACAATGTCGTAATTCATCAATAAAATAAGACACTAACATTACATCAAGAATTAATTTAACAATTTATCTGGCCACATATTAATTAACACAGAGCTATATTTTCATGATTATACAGACTATACATTATAAGGGAAATTTACATGAGGAGCAGATAAATTCTTACTGAACACTTCTACAATAATTCATCTGATTCTAAATACACTGGTGGTGGGGAAACTTTTCCTCATCACCAAGAATATAAGAAAAATGTCACATAACTTCCTAAACATCATTTAATCATACTTCAACAATAATTCATCTACTTCTAAATACACTACTGGTGGGGGACTTCTTCCTCATCACCAGGGCTCTAAGAAAACATTGCTTAACTTCAAAAAATATCATTTAATCATATGCATATGATATAAACTAGGCTCTACTCATAGAAAAACATATACTAACTAAGCAAAATCTTTTATCCCTACAAACATTATAACACAATCAGATTTCTTTCCATTCTCAAAGCTCTTCTAAATATTGAACATTATAAATACACGCTGGCAGATAAATACATACAGATAACATACTAATCTGTTCAACTCAGTAGAATACAATAGCATCCAAAATTTATACATAAAAATATTCACGAATTGAACTTTATCAAACAAATGTCATAATTGTGCAAGACAGACACACACCCGTGAATAAAAGTATATATAAAATTAACTCTAAATTGCACACTATGCAGGCAACATGGTAATTAAATATTGCATCAAGGTATAACTTTTAATTCAGAATAAACTTTAGGTTACTTTTTAAAATTTAATTGTTATAATTATTACGAACGTTCTTTCATATCTAGCAAACTATTTCTATTATACGTTCGTTGATTTAAAAAAAGAACAAAATTCTCACTTTGAGATAATAAAGTATACAAAATAAATATAAACCTCTCTAATAATATATCAAAAAAATATTTCTTTCTTTTACCTTTGTAAAAGAACAATAAGACCTATTTGTACACAATCAATTTTTACCAGCGTATTCCTCATTTGAATACTCTTCAGAGATGATCTTAAAGGTCAAAATAACCCAAATTATAAATAAAACATAATAATAAGTAAGCCTATTATCAATAATATACCTCAATAATGACAAGCAATAAAATAAATAAAGAAACAAAAGTTATTTGTTTTGTAACTTAAAATAAAAGTTCACTTGCAAAGCTCTGCTCCACATTTATGAAACAATATGGGACACATTCCAAACTGAATTTAAATTAAAATAAACTTCTGCAGGATAACTTAAAAAATATAATCATACTTAAATATGACCCAGCACCTCCAGTGTTCATAGCATATCTATTTGAGATACCAAATCACACACACAAGCAATTAATTTTTCCTTTATTATACTGAAAATATAAGACATTCTACGTTGTAGTGCTAAATTAAATACACAATTATTCTTATTAGTTTTCTTGAATAGCATTTAACACTTTATAGTCTATTATATGCATGGTTTATTTTTAAATATTGTCAATTAAAATACCATGGTTCCTTAGTAATTCCACAATTAATAATACTTTGTTTTATATTCCATCTTTATCGAAGAGAACAAAACTTACCCGCATTTCTATCCTTCCATTCGATTTAAGCAAATACTTAATTTGAAGTAACTCACATTTTATTTTCTTCATTTAAAATACATATTATTTCCAGAAATACCAGATAAATAAATACTATTATCCCCTTACGATGAATTTAAACATGGCATGATTTATCAAAATATGCATATTCTTAATTTTATGTTTAATCCTCACAAAAACATAACACGGAAAATAGTGAAGAATTAAAATATATTCTGTAAAATAGTTCTGCATGCGTTTTCCAGATATATTAAAAAATACACATTGGTTAGTGATACAATAATAATATTCATGCAATTTATTCTTATTTAAAATGACAATTAAATGGAGTAATGTAGACTGGACGTTATCAACATACATTTTTAAAAGAGTAATAGTTATGAAAGGGTTAATTCAAAACGTTTAAATCAAGAAGAGTAAAGTAAACTGTGTACCTTTTTAAAATTTAGAATTCCATTCTAGTTAACTTTTCCCATAATGAATTTTTTAAGATCCTTTCGAAGTTTTACTCCAAAGTCTTTTTTAAAATCAATTTGACTTCAGCAACTAGCTTTAATTTTCACAATAATGAGCCACTGTTTTACAGGCTACAATACATTACATAATATGCAAATTTTCTACTGGAGATCTTTGTTAAAAGCTCTCTTTAGCAAAAAGGTCATTTCCCTTCACAAGGTTACTCCGACGTTTTTTTCTATCTAAGCTAATTACATATTAAAAAAAAAAAATTTTCTAAAAAAAAAAAACATTTTGATTTTAGAATTAAATCAAAACAAAAATAATAATAAAATAAATAAGTTTTACAAACTTGAAAGAAAAATGAATATCAATTAACTATTAAACAAAAATGATTAATAATTTATTTAATTTGTAAAATAATTCATTGATTCAACTATCTATTAATCATTGGAAAGAAATATATATTTGTTAAATTATTTAAGATAATTACTGTAATTTAAATGTTTTTATTGTACATGTACTATTGTTTGCTGTTATTAAAAGATGAAATTGAAATGAAACATAATACAGACATATATGCATGCACATGTACTGCAACCTAAATATTAAACTATCCTAACTAAATATAATTGAAATGGCTATTAATTGTTAACAAAAGGATAAGTACTAACAAATAAAGGATTTTGAAACCATTCAACCAAATATTACACTAATATAAAATAACCTTGCATTTTCCTGCCCAAATATACCAATTCCTATAATAACAACCCCTCTCTCTGGCATTAAATATTTCACTAACCACAATAATAATAATGAACACTTATAAAGTGGTCAATCAATTGCATAAGCAATCCATATCTAAGCTTTAAACAATCTCCAGCAAAAAAATTTAAAATTCTAAGGCTATTTCATTTTTTTTTAATATAATATAACTATTCGATGCAGATACAAAATATGTCAATTCCTTGTGCCCATTCAGATGGTCACAATATATATATATATATATATATTATTTTTTTTTTTTTTTTTTTTATAATTTATATATTTTATTATAATTGGAATACAGATATTGTTAATATTACATATATATATATATATATATATATATATATATATATATATATATATATATATATATATATATATATATATATATATATATATCTTAAAACGAGAATAAGTAACATCAGCAAAGATTATTAATTTTTAAAAATATCCTCATTAAACAAGTTCAGGAATTAAGTAAGTATTATAATTATTTTTTATTAAGCAAAGTAAAAATTGGTTTATAAATATCAATCCTTCATCTAAATTTCAAGCAGGATTATTCTTTCAAAAAGGTATAGTGCAGCTACTTAAAAGATTTTAACCAAGTTTGTGCTATTTTAGACTGATGCTGCAAATCATATTTTTTCATTGGTCTGAAAGAATATGAATATCCTGTAATGTTTGCAATCTTCTTATTATTTTAATTTATCTTTAGATCTTACACATTAGGAGATATTAGTAATTAAAAAAGATATACAATGCAAATATCAACTGCAGAAGTCCAACGGTACAAAATGGTTGTTCTTGTTTACATTATATTTGTAAAAATTAACTTTTGTATTTCAATAGTACTTTCACTAATTTTAAAAAACTTTAATAATAAATTTAAATTATGTTTTATTTTCATAAATATATTATATTTTGTATGGATTTAAGTTTATTTTATTGGAATCAAAAAAATAAAATACAAGGTTTGAGCTCTTACAAATCATCAGTTTTTCTTTTTATTTTTTTTATATATTCATATGGCTTTTATTATTTTATTTTGTTTATAATAAATCATTAATTTTAATAATAACTTTGATAATATTTAACATTATTTTGCTATAATCTTTATTGAAGTAGAAGATAACATATATAAAAATTTAAATTGTGCAAACATAGTCACATTTTATTCACATTGCATAACTATTTAACTTGATAGCTCTTATACTCATTAAAAATTTATTGGGTATTTTCTCAAAAAAAGTGTAATTATCCTATAGTTTTAAATCATAATATAAACATTATTATAAGAGATAATACTTTTTGTTTTTAAACATTGAAAACAAATGTAAAGAATGTAGTATCTTGTGGATTGTATCTAAGATTTAATGACTTTCTCCACTGAACTATTGCAGAAGAACATCTAGAGAGTGTTCAGATCCTTCTGATCTAGTTTCATGCAATATTTTGGTAAAAAATATGAATATTTGCTCATTTATAAAATCTTTGTCATTATGTTTACACACAAATTAGTTGATTATTATTTAACACAATCAGAAATATATGCTATTTTCTTAAATTAATTATTTAACCTTTTATTTTTATTAATAAAAGTTAATAAAATGAACCCATTATATAAAGAATGAAATCCTGAGTATGTATTAAATCATTAGTTTTCAGAGCTAAGATGGTGTTAAAATCTTTTCAAATATGTAAATATTATAAATCAAATGCTAAATTTTAAGCAAGATTATGGTAGATTTATTATGAGTATAATTACAAATACATATTTAAAAAATCAAAAATGTTTGTTTATTTTCAGAAAAGTATTTACATAAACATCTATGATAATGGTTATAATACAATGTCTCATTTACATGTTATTTTTTTAATATTTATAATGGTCACATGTTTTTATCAATAGTTCCTCATTTATGAAATTAAATTAAAAATAAATCAAATTCAATTTATTGATTTTTAATATAAAATAAAGATTTTTTATGAACGGAAATATTGCACATTTTTAAAAACTCTTACCAGGTAAAACAATAGAAAAAGTGTGAATGCAAGAGGATTAAAAGCATTATTTTTGGTTTATAATATCTTTTATAACTTTTATTTTTGTATAACTAATAAAAGTAAATAAAACAACACCTTCAAATGAATGAATTTTTTGTTATTTTCTTAAAAATATTATATAGACGCTGTTTAATGTTGTTGCATAATACAATGAATAAATAAGCCCCAAATGCTAGATTTTCACTTTTTAATATAATTTATTAAAAAATACTAACTATAGTGAGATGCAAATATGTTAAAATAAAAAAAAAGTGAAGTTGGACACTTTCTGTTATTTATTTAAACTAGTATTGTCATTATATATATATATATATATATATATATATATATATAATGACATATACTATATATATATATATTCATATATATATATATCTGGCTGCAGAAAGGAGTTTGCTATTAACTGAAAGGAGACCCTTTGATTCCTCTTGGAGGCCTTAAAGGAACCGAGCAGGGCAAATTCCTAATGTCCACTCCATACATTCTTGTCATTGCAGCTGTTATTACTATGTGATTATTCATATAGTATACGAACATGGATGGGCTGCTCACCAATACGCATTAGCCAGCGTGGTGAGTTTATTGGCTTTTTACCTCTGAGTTTAAGATCAAGAAACACCATGGTCTTTCTTCTCAGTGCCTGATAAGGCAGAATAAATGTTTGTGTAAATGATAAATATTTTTCCAATACATATATACAATTATGACAGACAAAAATAAAGCAAGGCCCTTATTCCCAGGAGGCTGTAAAGTCACCAACTAAGGCAGTGGTTGATGGTCGAAAGTGGAGGGTGCTAAGAATCCCCTGATTGTGGACCCAGGCTGCCATTTGATGACGACTTTTTATTTAAGTACTTACAACTGCAGATCACTTTCAAGTGAAGGAAGATTGCAAGAATTAGAAGAAGAACTCTCTTATATTAAATGGGACATTATTGGACTTTGTGAAGTTAGAAGAAAAGGAGAAGAAACAATTGATTTAAAAAGTGGACATATACTCTATTATAAAGGCACACATATTGGAAATACAAGTGGAGTAGGATTCATTATAAATAAAAAGTGGAAGAACAATATTGTGGAGATTGATGGTGTATCGGACAGAGTGGCAAGATTAGTTATACAACTTAATTGCAGATACCAAATGCAGATATATATATATATATATATATATATATATATAT
The DNA here is from genome assembly GCA_028023455.1 of Epiperipatus broadwayi. Lineage (NCBI taxonomy): Eukaryota > Metazoa > Onychophora > Udeonychophora > Euonychophora > Peripatidae > Epiperipatus > Epiperipatus broadwayi. The sequence continues at coordinate 239,669 of JAQFVV010006497.1, forward strand.
ATCTGCATTTGGTATATATGAAATTTATGACTTGTTTTAATATATATATATATATATATATATATAATTAAAACAAGTCATAAATTTCATAAATTACTTTTAAGCTTGCATTTTATGATCACTAGTTGGAGCTTACCAATAGCTCTAATCAAGCTTTTATTTTATAAATACCAAAAGAGAAAAAATTCAAAATCTCTATCAGGGTTCCTATCTCCAGACCAATTGTTTTCAAGCTTGTGGCTCACCTCAATGGAAGGCTGGGACTCTAGAAACTAGATCTAAAATACCAACTCAAAAAGTCAGCACTTATAAAACACATTTCTATCAATGTGAATTTACTTTATTTTATTGTTCTCCTTGTTTGCAGTTGAATTTTCTTATTAAAATATGTTATCAATAAGCTTACATGAATTTAAATGAATTTTATAAACTGATTAGTTATATACTTTGTGAATGGCTTTTAAAAACTCAGAACATGTGCTTGAACATATCTAATGAATTAAGGAATAAATTATTGCTCTATCTATGTCATAATAAATGTTTATTGCCATAATGAAGAATTCTTGTATGTAATGTTGCCAGCGGTTTCATTAGCTATTGCTAAAAACTTTGAAATGCTGCTAAATTGGATCCAAATTAATATTATTTATCTTCCTGCAGAAACTTATTATATGTTTATCAATATTTATACTTATACCAATTATCATCATCGTTTAGTACATGACTACGATATGTCATATACAGACTATAAATAAACATTCGTTTCAACCCCCAAAAAAGCTTTAATGATTATTATTATTTTGTTACCATTTGATAGATAGATAGATAGATTTAAAAATTTGTCTTATGATTTTTTTATTTTATTTTTTTTTATGTTTCTCTTCAAGAACATCTCACCAAAAGTATAATATGGAAAAATATTATACTGGGTAATTAGTATTATTTTAATATAGTTTTTATTGTGTACGTATATTTCTATATGCAGGCATTAGCGATAGAAAGTCTTGGCAATAGAAATATCCATTCGCTGTTAAGGGGTGAACAGCTCATTTTTGAAAAGAGCTCATTATGTAAAATTTATTGTTTATCATTGTGTTTTCAAGAAGTTATAAAATAATTATTTCTTAATAATTGTTTTACTCAGAATTTAAAGATTTGTTGTTTATCCTAAACCAAACTTTTATTTCAATTTTGTACTAATGCCGAACACACTAATGAATTATTTTGTCTTTGCTTGCTAGAAATTATTTTACCTTGCTTCTTTAATAATAATTAGTATATTTCCAAGTTAAAATATTATACCTGTTGAGAATGAGAGATTTATTCATTATTATCTTTACAATTTATTAATTAATATCATTACAGTATTTCTTTATCAACTGTGAAATTGTTTGTGCATTATTATGCTTTTAAATATGTGTCTGTTATTTAATTTAGCTATAATAGTGTTCAAATTGAAGGTAGAAATAATTTAGTTCCTATCAGTTTTGGACAATGAAATGCACCATAAGAGGTGGAAAGTTTAGAGATTTATTTAAGTGTGGATTTATTATTTCTTTATTATGCTTAGATTGAAATGTATTTAGTGGCTATGCAGAATGAAATTATTCATGTTATATAGTATATTGTCAGGGATAAAGATAAGCTTTCACTTAATTTATTTGAGTGTTTGCCATGATTGGATTATATTATATTGCTGGGATAGAGATAAGCTCTTCCTTAATTTATTGGAGTATTTGCCATAAGTGGATTATATAGTATATTATCAGAATTGAGAAAGCTCTCCCTTAGCTTGTTGAAATATTTGTTAGTTGATTATATCCTCCAGACTTAGTAGTTGAATCTTATGAATTATAGCACGAGAAGCCAAGTGGTATATTTCCCTTATTTTCTTGGTGATGAGACCATGTCCACACCAGTTTGTTTTAAGTATCAGAAGTTAGACTTGGGAGCTATTGTGTATTGCTATTTAAGTGATTAGAGTTACAAAAATCTTACCTCATTTGACCTATGGAATGTTTTTTTATCATTTATTCATAGCTAAGTGTAAGATAATTTGCTGATAAAAAAGGAAAATAAAGGTAGAATTGATTTTTTTCTCACAGAACAGCTGAAGCAGAAATAGTATGGCCATTGTCACCATCCATATTATGATATTTATCACAATTTCATAAGTAAACCGATCAGATTTAGTTATATAATTATTTTGTAACACATGGCATAATTCAGATACATGCATAAAATAGTATTAATTTAGAAGGTATACTTTAATTATTGTTTCAAATCATTTTATATTAATTACTTAGATTTTATACCATCAACTCTCATAATGTTTCATCTTCATTTCAATGAGTAAGCAGGAGAAAACAAAGTGTAGCTAATTAATAGGATTATTCACTTAATTTGTAAAGTATATTTTGACCTCTTACTCTTAGATTTATCCCCTTTAATATTATTTTGATTTGCATTTGAAGTAAAATGCCAATAACTTTAGTTTCATTTTATAATTTAATCCTAGTGTTTAACAGAAGTTTTATTTTTCATAAACATATCAAATTGATTGATAGCTTGAGTGCATTGAAAATAAAATACCAAATATAGAATAATTTTATATTTAGTTATTTTAGGGTATTATAATGTTTCTGTGTCATTTGTTTATCAGAATTGACTGATAGCTTGAGCAAATTTGTCAAGTAAAATATCAAGAAGTTTAGTTTGTGTTATTATTTTAGTACTAGCATTATAATGTTTCTTTAATAAGTCTATCAGAAAGCACTGATAGCTGGCATATGTTAAAATAAAATACAGAAAGTTATTCTTATATTATTTGTTCTTATGTAGACCATTTAACCATAAATGTTGGAATCATCAAAACATGCATATGTGTAAACTATAAAACTAAATGTTTATTTAAATTATCTTGTAAATAGTTGTTTTATTTATTTAAAGTTGTGTTCAGAATTCTTTTTTGACATGTATTAGTGTTCTATATTTCCATACATGCACACGCATTTACATTTCTAATATGATATGATTGCACTGTTCCATAATTTAAGAATGAATATGTCCAGGTCTGATGATGTTGCTTTTCTTGATTCAAATACTATGAAATGTTTGATTATTTAATGATTCTCTGAAAATTGTTATTATTCAGTTCTTTTTTAGATGGTGAATTGAAATCAAAATACATCCTATTTCTTTCATTATTTAACTACCATTATTTTATTAGGATATTGCTTGATTTGTATCATTACTTTTATAATAGTGATAATAGTTGTTGGAAAGTATAGATTCAAAATTAAGCCATGCAATAAATTAATTTCCTGAGATTTTCACTTATTATTTAGATTAGACATCAATTTGGTTACTAAGTTTAAATCACTATACAATTAAAAGATAAGTAATGTTATTTTATTTTGTTACCATATAATATAGTTGATCAGCATTACATCTTTCTTTTATTAATTTAATTTTATCACACAGTAGAGGCTGTTCAATGCATGTGGATGATGGGAGATGAGGTATAGACTATAACTCGTCAATTTAAATGGTAGGACTTTATCAATTTTAATTCTTTATTTATTTTAGAACTTAGTAGATGTTTTGTTCCTATTAATCATAATGTTTCCTCCCATATCTAATATACATTGTACACCATATATGCCTCTGTAATTCCCAACTGAATTAAGCTAAGGTAGAGCAGCATTTAAGAGCCTCATTAATAATTTTAAAGCAAGATCAGACTATTGTTTATTCTATGATCACTAGAATTGGAGACCCTGAGTATAGGTGGATAGGAAAGGTAGGAGAGCAGTTGGGAGAGGGTTACAATATATATATATATATATATATATATATATATATATATATATATATATATATATATATATATATATATATATATATATATATATATATATATTTGCTTCTATATAAATCAGGACTTCAGGGAGCATATTTGAATCATTCAGTCTTATTTAGAATCTTTTACAATTGACAACATCAAAACTAATGTTACACTCTTTGTTCACTCTTAAATCAAAACCACTCTGTGTTCAATGTTTAAAATTGTTTTTATAATAATAATAGTATTAAAATAAAACAAAATGTCATAAACATTACACATAACAAAAAATATTCCCATTTTAAAATACAAATACTAATCTTTTAATTCAACACAAATTAAAACAATTTATACCACATTCTTACAATATTGCATTGAAAATAAATATTTTATATATATATCTTCTCAATATAATATTAAATATATTACATAAACATAACAAACACATTTAAGATATTAATTATTCGTGTGTATAGTTTTTAAGCTATTATTCATGAATGAAATAACCAAAATACATACAATAAAAAATAATTTTACTAAAATCCTAAACTTTTTTTACATATATATGCATTTTCATATTTTAAATACAGATATTCTTCATATATCTGGATCTTAATTGTAAATATAGGGGATTTGAACACCAACTTTCAAGCACCCTTCAACTATCCACCCTATCTCATACCACTGATACAAATCACCACACGCATGTAAAAAATGTAAATTATTGCCTATTTCATGCTGAACCAGCACTTATTAGTTGGTCCAGATCATCATCTTCCATATATATATATAATCAGTGCTTTGTTTATATTAAGATAGCAATTCATTATACTTTATGAAGATTTGCTATCTTAATTTAACCTGAGCACTGATTATATATATATATGTAGGAGATAATTGAGCACCGATTATATATATGTGTGTGGGAGATGATGATATGCACTAACTGATGAGTTCTGATTCAGTACAAAATATGTATGTTGGTGATTATTTATTTTTTCTACATGTGTGCAGTCATGTGTATCAGTGGTATAAGACAATGTTGATAGTTATAGGTGCATGAAAGTCTGTGTTCAAATCCCCCATATATGCATTTTAAATAAATAATACTAATTTACAATTTTATGTTGCAATACTAACACATTTTTGGTTTAATATTTCAATGTCATAGTAACCTATTTCAATGCTCTTATGCTAATATAGTATCTAATAAAACCAATTAAGAATTAAAATAATTATACTTGATATTCCTCTACATACTGAATTTACATCAAATATCAGTTGACACAATATATATATATATATATATATATATATATATATATATATATATATATATATATATATATATATATATATATATATATATATATATATATCATAAAATGCATGGAAGAATTCTATAAATAATTACATACTAATAAAGAATGAAATAACAAAACTTCCCGTTTTTATACTTTCTTGGGTAACTACCCAACATTTTAAATCATGAAATATGATATGCAATTAACTATATGTAAAAGGGAACTGCTACTATAAATGATGAAATAACTTTAAAAAAGCAGATTCAAACAAAAAACATGTAAAAATTACATACCAAATGTTTGAATGATAAAGATGTTCCAGATGAATAACAAACGATAATAGTGACATTAATATTTAAGAAAGGTGATAAATATATTACAGACGTCATTTTTAACAGCCTATATAAAATCTTTACCAACAGCATTTCTTTATAGCCAACTTTGGATTTTCTTCAACCAAAATAACAATCTAGAAATAAAAGTTGCTTTAGATAGAATCGTTTGCATGTATTGAGAGAAGATGTAAAAAGATCCGAAGAATATGAATTACCATTATTCTTTGAAATTGTAGATTATGAAAAGAACCTTGATTCTGCACATTTCTACAGTAATTACAGCATTGTATTACCATGAGATCAATTTTGAATATTAAAATGGAATATTAAAAATGTAGAAGTTAATACTTGTGTCATCTAGATTTTGCACATAAATGTGATTGCTTTTGAAAATAATGTTTCAAAGCTTCAGAAATTGGTTAAAGAAATTATCATTTTGGTGCAAGTAAAAAAAGTGGGACTAAAATGAATGCTTATAAAGGCTAATGCAATGATTGAATGTTAATAATATTTCTTTAGAAGAAAAAATAAAACAGGCAGAACTCTGCATATAGTAGTGCCAGTCATTGCAAGCCAGAGTAATCAATGGATGCAATAAGGCTTGTGTGTAAAATCCCTATCTAGTGCCTACTCATCCAATATCCCCAGACTAGTTTCTAGCTTGTGACTTTCATGAGTGATAAGCTTCAGATCTGAAAGAGATCTTAGGATCTAACACAACCCTCCATAAGCCACCTTTTATCTCTACTTAACTACAAAATTATGAGTCTCAAATTGAAACACAATATTTTCTATCCAGGATCATTAGCTTATACAATCATATAAGTCTGAACTCAGTTCAGTACCTATATTTTGATGTCTTTGGTTCATTATTAACTATAACCATCATTATACTATTAAGCAGGATTTGCATTAAACCACTAAGCATCACAATTACCATTTCTTTTGCTTGCTCATAATTGCTATTAAACAGGCAAAATTGTGGCTTCAGTAGCATTACTAAATAGAGAATTTTTTCTGTTTTAATAACAGTTATGAGCAATGCAAGGAACATCGACTTGTGGAGTTTGCAAAAAAAAAAAACCTTTATATTATGAATTCCTATTTTGAGAAAAAGGTTAAAAGTAGATGGACATAAAAGCATCCAAATGAAGGTACTGCAGAATTGGATTATATTTTGACTAACAGAAAATACATATATCAAGATTGTAATCTTCATAATAAATTTAACACAGAAAGTGATCATCGATTAGTAAGATATGTGTTAATGCAAAACTAAAAAGACAAAAATTTATTAAGAAAAACAATATTTACAGTTGATATCCCTAATCGTCAGAAATATTCTAATAAATTAAAATTAAAACTCAATCTGTTTCACGCATTATTAGATTTAGAATATGATTCCGATTTGAATGAAATTAATATGAAAATAACTGATACACTTTTAAAAACTGTGACAAAGATAGCTCTATAAAAAAGCAGCATTTGACCAATAAAATTTCTACTGAGGCTAGATACTTTATGAAAAAAAGAAAGAATATGAAGATACAAAAAAATTATGCATTAAAAAGGATTGAATATCATGAAATTTGTAAAATGGTGCAGATATAAGAAAGTATAACTGTGAACTAGCAAGGAAAGCTGTAGATGAGAATAAAAATCTCAACAGTTTAAAATAAAATTTTGGTATTGGTAGGAAATTTATATCTGCAATAAGAAAAAAAGTTGGAATTATTACTAAAAAGAGAGATGATATCATGAAATGGGTAGAAAACTTCTATCAAGACTTATATAGTAATAAAGATCACGTTCCTCCTATATCTATTACATTTTCCAAATTGCCTAGAATTTTAAATGAAGAAGTGAAACATGCAATTAAATGTATAAAGAAATGAAAGGTTCTAGGTAATGATGGAATTATAATTGATATATTAAAAGTGAAGAAATATAATTTTTTTAACAATGTTATATACCAAATGTCTAAATGATAAAGATGTACTAGATGATTAAAAGAATGCAGTATTAATATTAATATTTAAAAAAGGTGATGAAGAAAATATTAGAAATTACAGACCTATCAACCTTTTATCATTTTTATACAACATTTTTACCAAGATAATTGCAACTCGTCTACAAAGAACATTGGATTTCCACCAACCAAGAGATCAAGGTGGATTTAAAAGTGGTTTTAGTACAGTAGATCATATTAAGGTATTGAGAGAAGTTATACAAAGGACAAATGAATATGAGTTTCCATTATGCTTGGGATTTGTAGATTATGAAAAGGCATTTGATTCTATAAACATTTCTTCAGTGATTAAAGCATTGGATCATCAAGGTATAGATACAGGATATTGCCATATTTAAAGAATATGTATAAAAATGCACTAGTAACAATTAAATTACATAATGATACTAGAAAAATTAACCTTGAGAAGTGTGTAAGACAGGGTGAATCCATATCTCCAAAACTTTTTATAGCAGTGCTGCAAGAAGTATTCTGTGGAGTAAAATGGGAAATTAAAGGAGTGAAAGTAAATGGAGATTATTTAAGTCATTTAGAGTTTGCAGATAATGTAGTTGTTTTTTTTTTTCAAATAATGCTTTAGAGTTACAGGAAATATTGCAGAAGTTACCATATGAAGGTAGGAAAGTATGCCTAAAGATAAATGTCAAAAAGACTAAAGTAATGTTTAATTGATTTTCTCAAAATATGAAAATAAAGTTTGATTATGATGAGTTAAAAGAAGTTAACAGTTAGAAGAATGTAACAGTTACAAATACCTTGGTCAGATTAGTAATACAGTTGAAAACATAATGGATGAAATTAATCGTAGAATTAAACTTAGTTGGAGTGCTATTAGTAGAAATAACTTATATGCCGATGTGTTTGAAAAGTAAGATTTTTAATAAATGTGTTTACCAGTTCCTACTTATGGATGTGAGACTTGGACGCTTAAAAGAAGAGCAATACAGAGACTTCAGACCACTCAAAGAAGTATGGACAGATGCATGTTGGGAGTAACAAAAAGAGATTGAAAATGCAATATATAGGTAAGAGAACAAACAGGTGTTACTGACCTCATTGAAAAAATTAAAAGACTGAAGTGGAATTGGGCTGGACATATTGCTAAAAGAGATGATAATAGATGGACAATTGAAATCTTAAACTGGATTCCATGAGATTGTAAAAGACGCAGAAATAGACAACATGTGAGATGGATGGATGAAATAAGAAAGTGTGCAGGGGTGATTTGGAGAAGTGAGGCTAAAAATCAGAGAAGATGGATTGAACTTGGAGAGACCTTTATCCTGAAGTGGATTGATAATGATTGATGATGATGATGAGCAAGCATAAAAATGGTGATCATATGTTTAGTGGTTTAAGAAAAAATAAAGATTGACAATCATGAATTAAAAATGATAACAATTATAAATACTTTGATTAAGTTATTAACTCAGGTGGAAACATAATGTATGCAATTAATCATAGAATTAAATTTGTATAAAGTGCTTTTGATATAAATAACTTAATATTAAAATGAAATATGATTATATGTTTGAAAAAAAAGTTTTTGAATCAATATATTTTGTCATTCCTTACTTATAGATTTAAGAATTGGATATTAACATAAGAGAAATATACAGATGTTATATTAATCAATTAAGTATAAAAATATTTATGTTAGGAACAACAAAAAATATTAAAAATAAAATATATGGGTGAGAGCACATACAGGTGCCACCAACATCATTGAAATAATTAAATACTAAGAGACAGAAATTATTAACATAGAGGTGAATATTTAAATAAACTACTTATATTTTAATACCACAGTTGACAATATTTATTTAATTGATCAATTGATATCAATTGCTAATATATTTAATAATCATATAAAATCCCAATAAATAAATGCTTAATGTTAGGCAGACATCTTTACAACAAATAACTCGACCTACATTTATTATGAATCTATATTTTTTTCTTAAAATATGATTTATTAACATAATATTAATCTTTGAATTTACATGTTATATGTAGTAATATACAAGATTCAAACTATGATTTACAATGCAGAACTTGATTTACCAAGTGAACAGAAAAACCTTGAATTAATTGTATATGCATATATCTTGCTATTTATAGCTTTTACCATAGTTTACTAAGTAACCCCTGACCTTAATGGCAACTAGATAGATCACAGCTACCAAGAATCACATCATCCCCACCATCCAGAAGATGAGAAAGTGACAACCCACACTAATCACCACAGCACACACATCCCAGACCCCTGCTAAGGACTAAAAACCAGGCCTTGGGGTATTTCCAAAGCTCAGACTCTCTCATCCAATGCCCTTACTAATCCCCACAGCATCCGGATCCCCTCCAAAACCCAGGCTTGTGAGATCTTCCAAGCACCAGACCCTGCCATCCAGATGGCAGAACTGAGTGACACAGCAGCCCCGATTTGAAGTTTAAACCATAGTAGAACTCTCTGGACTGAGTCACCCAAGTATGAGATTCTCTCATCTTCACAGCCAAGACAAGCAGTGCTGCAGCACTAATCAAAAATGTAACCTCACATGCTTACATCATATGTCATCTACAGATTATCACATAGTTTAATAACCAACCTATGAATAACATAGAGAACAAAGAGATTAAAACCACAAATGCATCATGTCACCTCCACTGCACTGAAGATGAGAAAGATAAAACCCATACTAATCCCCATACCACTCACATCCCAGCTCCCCCCCCTTTGTAAGAACCAGAGTTCAGGCCCCAGGAATCTACCCAAGTTCCAGACTCTCTCATCTGAAGCCCATACTAGAACCCAATACACCCACATCCCAGCCCACTTCCAAGACCAAGAAGCAAGACCTGGGAGCTCTTCAAGCAACAGACTGAGTCCTCAAGACTGCAAAGATGAGAATGTTTAAATCACAGTTGAACTCTTTGGGAACTTGAGTTTTGTCCATCATGTTTCAGCTTCCAGACAACTTATAAAAAACTAGAAGTCTTAATCCATGAGGTCCTTAACTATTGGTAAAAATCAAATGATAAAACTAGAAGCACAGTCCATAAGATGAAGTACAAATGTTAACAATCCAAATGTCTTAATAATTGCTAAATTTGAAATCATAGTGCAAATCTCCAGGATTTCCAATGCCTTGCAAAAAAAAATTCATCATTATTTTTCAAAATCAAAAACTTTAATATATATGTAGTAACCAGATGCTTGCATTATGTGTTATACCACAATATAATTCTAGATCTATAGAGCAATCAAAGATGTATATAGAGTAATGTGTCCATTAAAATCACATATTGAATAGTGCCATCATGTTTCAGCATCGTGATAACCTATGAAAACCAGAAGCACTAATCCATATAGTCAAATGTTAAAATTATCGATTTGTACAGTTCAGCATTCAAGATAGAAAAAATATGTTTAACATAGAATGCAAGGTTGAATAATCAAGCAACAATTGAAATCAAATGTTCAGATACAGTCTAAAACAATTCACTATAGTAGAAAAAAATGTTTTTTGCAAATCAAATCTCAGATCTAAAGTGCAAGCACAAAACTGCAATGAATGACGTCATTTTTTTAACAAATGAATGAACCATCCAAATCTGGTAAAAACGTTTTAAGAGACATAGTCCATGATCCAGCATCAAAGGCATGGATAAAAGATAAAGCAACACTTGAAATAAATGATCAGGTACAATGAGAAACAATTTACTATTGTGGAAAAATTCTTTCTTTAAAAGTAAAATCTCAGGTTTAAAAAGCAAACAGTAAAGTCTAAATGAATAACGTTACTATTGCTAACAAATAAATGAGCTATCCAATTCTGGTAATGATCCACAGAGCACCTTTTGTCCAGTTCCACCCCATATAAAAACTAGGATTCAGGCTCTCAGGGGTCTTCCCAACAATCAGAAACTCTCACCCAGTCAGCAAAGCTGCCCTGAAAATATTCCCTGAAAATTAAGTCTTTCAATAGAAATCTCTAGAAATTTACATGGATGTCAGTTATTTTTAACAGCGCTCCAAAGAAAATTTTCAATCACGCTTACTTGTTGCCTGATGGTGCCATAATTCTTCTATACAAAAGGTTACTCTGGTCAATTGGAAATTTTTTAGAGAAAAAAATTCTCTAAAATATAATTTAGGTAACTAAAATGGGGAGCCACTAACATGTGATGTGATGTGATGTATCGTGACTTCTTCTTAAATGAAGTCAAGAATATCTCAGCAATTATGCCCAGATAAACCAGTTAGCCACTTTATTTTCCATTCCCCACTCTAAATTTTCCCATATTCTGCTCCATCCCACTTCCCCAACATAATCTTTGTCAACTCTATAACCTTTATATCTAAATCCCAGCAATTATGCCCAGATAAACCAGTTAGCCACTTTATTTTCCATTCCCCACTCTAAATTTTCCCATATTCTGCTCCATCCCACTTCCCCAACATAATCTTTGTCAACTCTATAACCTTTATATCTAAATCCCCTTTATCTTTTCCCAAACCCAGCATAAAAAAACAATAATTAACTTTCTCTATAATTACTTTTTTCATACTTATTCTTCAATAACTTCATTATATGTACCCTTTCTGTTTTCAAGCATTTACATTCAATTAACAAATGCCTAATATTTTATATTCCTTCCTTACATAATTTACAAAATAAATCACCCATTTTTTCCATTTACATGCATATTCTTTTGTAGCTAAAGATCCTGTTCGAGCCTTAAATAATAAACTACTTCACACCTAATATTCTATTTATTTCTATATACATTTAAACTCTTTTTACTCTCCATACTATTTCTCCATCTCTCTAACTCCCTATTCTTTATTAATAAATCTATTCTTTTATCCCATACCTTACTACTGCAACACTCAACAATCCTCTTAACACAATCATCCCATCTTTTGTACAAATATACTGATATAAATTCTTTATCCAAATCTTTTGCATACTGCATTACCTTTTTCACCCATCTCGTTACCTGCCCATTACTCGTAACCCAATTAAATACTATTTTAGCTATTCTTTTATTATTCATAAATTGCAATCTACCAAACATTTTCATTTTACTCTTTGCACCTCTCATATGAAAACTTGACCATCCCATTTTTCCTTGAATTGCCTTTCTTGCTGTCCACACATCTGCATCCAATGCATGTCTTTCTACTTCCCTTTGAACTTTTTCTAAGTAATTTAATACCTCTTTACTAACATATAATGCGTCATTACCATATGTTAACCCTGCTACTGCAACTCCTTTCCATATAATTCTAACTACATCATATTTATTATATGAAAACACTGTTAATTTTTTAATCAATCCCTTTCTTTTCTTTGCTTCATTTATCATTTTTTTCTCCCATTCATCCAAATAATTTTTCTGATTACTTAAAATAATTCCCAAATAACTATATCTATTAACCACACTTAACTTAATATCTCCCAATAAAAATTCTACATCTTCTCATTCCCCAGTATTAACCATCATTATATTTTATTTTTCTTCACTAAATTTAATTCCCATCTCTTTACCAACCCTTGCACATGTCCTCAACATAACTTCTATATCTTCTCTTTTTTCTGCACACAAAAATATATCCACAAAAAAAAAAAAACCTGACGAAATATATACTCCCTTACTACCTATTAATGTTATCTCTATCCCTCTTCTTCAATCTTTCTATTGCTCTTTCCATTTCACTCAAATACAACACAAACAAAATAGGTGACATAGGGCAGCATACTTGTCTTAGCCACACTCCATTTTTAACTTTAACTGATTCTATATTTCCTAATTGATATATATATAATTATTTTCATATAATTTTTTAATAATATCTATTAAAGTTTCATCTATTCCCAAATTTTCTAAACTTATCCATAATCTATTTCTATCTACTCTATCATATGCTTTCTCTATACCTATAAGACTCATATACAACTGTTTACCTAATTTCCTACTCATATCCATAAGTTGTGTAACTACAAATAAACTATCTCATATACACCTATCTAATCTAAAACCTCCTTGCATTTCCCCCACTACATTATTTCCTTCCATCCATTTTACAACTCTTCTAACCACCATATACAAGAAAACTTTATATAAAACAGATTAAACTGGAGACCCTGGCTCCCTCTAGTGGAACTAGAATCTATTTTTATATAATATAAATTACATGTAGAAAGCCAAATATATAATAAAATTACATATAGAGAGTCAAATGAGATCCAATTTTAACACTATTCATCAAAGGTTATACATAAAATAAACAATTTGAGTAACTATTTTGTTACAGTGTCTGTTATCATCTGTATATTATTTGAGATGAATAGATAAAAAGTGGGTCATTTTCTGTCTATTTGTAATTAATGTTCTGGAATATTGGTGGCATGGAGAGTGTAAACATGGTTTGTAAGTTATTTATTACTAATGATCATTGTGTAACATGAACATTGAGACGTGTGTTTACTATTTAAGTAGGGCAACTTTATGAGACTGTTACAAATGTTTGTGATTACCAACACCTTATAAATTGAAAATTTAAAATAGTGATAGCTTCTGTATGGTAAATGATCTTCATTTATTTAACTCTTATAGTATATTGATATTTCTCATTTTAACTTCTTTGTTAATTTGTTTTACAATAGAAATTCATGTATATATTGCAAATGAGTTTGTTATGCCTCTTGGTGCGATATTTGTAGAAGTTATAATAAAAGATCGAATTGAAACATTCTATTTTAATTTATTAATTATAGGATATATTATTAATATCCTTTAAAATAATTAAGCATATAAAAGTATGTAAATATAGAAATTTGGGGGAAAAACATATAAATCACACATAAATTTCAGTATCTTTTGTAACAGATAGAAAAAATTGCAAACATAAAATAATTCTTAACAATTTCTTTTACATTTCAGTGATATTTTTTATGATGTATTATTGTTGTTATATATTAAATTATTAAATCTAACTACCAAAGTAATCAGTAGTCACTTAAATCCTTTGCTATCATGTTAAAATAAACAGCCAATTAGCTCTTCAAGCAACTGTTTAATGATCTAATCATCATTCATATATTAGTAGTAAATTATCTATTAATATATTTTAACTTAATGTATAAATTTGTTTATAACAATATTAATTCCAACATCAATTAAACCTTAGAGCATGAAATAATTGCAATGCAATTTTATAAACATTTAAGTATTATGAGAAATAAATGAAAGCTAAAATTAAAAACTATAAATTTTGATTCCTTAATTATTAATTAATATAAAATAATCATTTTTATTACATTTCAAATAGGAATACAATTAATCTTGAATATATATATATATATATATTGTGCCCTTTTGTTTAGGTCTAAATGAATTTATTTAATCAATTTTCTAAAAAAAAATTAAATTAAAGATGTATTTTAATTGGTATGATTACTATATTCTGTTGACAATGTTTTTAAATGCTTAGTTAAAGTAAAATGAGAATATTAAACGCATAAAACTATATTAATATATTAAAAATAGTCAAATAAAGCTAAATAGTGTAATTTTATGTCGTTGGAAAAATTGTCCATAGTAAAATAGTACATTAATAAGTCCTTTAAATAAGTGTGTTAAAGCTGAATGTTAAAAGTAATAATTTACAATTAAATAAATAGGAAAAAATTGAGGGTTTGCTAGTCTTTCACATGCGCGATTGTCTCTCAATCAGCCAATCAGATTTAGACAAATATTATTTAGACAAATATTAATTAAATAAATAGTATATTTTAAATTGAAAATTATACTTAATAGTTGTATTATAAAATTATTTATTTAAAAATGTAATATTTTGTGGCTGTCGAATGTATTCAGTTTTATAGTATCAAAATCATTATTCTAAATTCTGTTATTATTTTATTATTTTTTAATATAATATTTTTGCAATTAAACATTTATTTTTGTTAGTAGATAGTAAAAATGGATACAGATTGTGTCTGCATTTTAAGTCATGTGGCATGTAAATATTCATACATGTGTGCTTACAAGTTTTCTTGTTAATAATGTTTCAAAATTGCTTTAAAAATTGTACTATAAAATTGAAATATTTTATTTGTCTATCACATGATAAAATTAGTTGTTATAAAATATTTAATTAGGATTTTAAAATGAATGTAGTTAGTAAAATTTGATTTTAAAAAAATAGATACATTAAAAAACTAAATGTTGAATAGATTGATAAAATATTATTTTTAAAATGCTATTTTAATAATATATTTGTTTAAATAAAATATAAAATTAGTTTAGAATTAAATAATGTAACAATTAATATTTGGTTGATGAGTCATCATTTTTATTTTTTAATTTTAATAGTGCAATCTTAGTTATATGTAAATTATATCATCAGCTAAGGTCTAATCAGCCAATCAAAATATCAATTTATTTTGATATAAAACCAGTTGTTCACTTGTTTCTGTGTGTGCTTTTTTATCAGTCAATTGGGCTTTAGTCAGTCAAGTGTGTTTTAATCAGTCAATTCAGTGCTATAGCAGCTCTCTTAATAATTTATTATTTGTAAAAAATATTAAAGTATTGGATAGTGTACTAATTGAAATTATTTTTAAAAAAGAGAGTATTAAAAAACTATAAATTTATTTAGTTTAAGGTATGCACTGTTGAAGCAACTAAAATTTCCTACTAAGTGTTTTATCGAAATTTAATTTTAGCATTGTCACAATAACTATGGAATTCATACCAAAAGTAACGATATACCTGCAGAAAGAAAGGATGGAGGTACAGTCCTTAATTGAAAATATATTTTTAAAGTTATTAACAAAGGAAGAAATAATATTGGTCATATTAATATTTCGGACATTGTATAAAGAATTAAATGGAAAAGTTTATGGGAAATTAAAGACAAATGCATTTTATTGTGAAAAAGATAGCTTTATCTAAAAAAAACCTGCAAAGCAATATGGTAAAGACTTTCAATTTTTCAATGTTATTTTTGAAAATATATCATTTTTAATAAAGAATTGCGGTAAAGGTTTTTTTAAAGAAAATATTCTTTAAGAATTTATTCTGAACTGTTATTCCAAAATGATGGAAAAGTAAAGATTAAAAAATACTTCAAATATTTTTTTTTTATAAGATAAGCTATCACTATTAAAGAAGACCACAATTATTTAATAATATTTTACAAAAACCTATATTGGAAATTATTAACTGGAGAAAAAAAATACCTGGATAATTAAAAATTTTCTTGACAGAATAACTTTATGCCAACTTTAGTGAATATTAAATACCAATTTCCATGGAACAAAAATAACTAATTTTTATATTAATATGCCCAATTCCATACCACTGTGTCAGAGACATTAGAAGCCGATACAGGTTCATGTGGAATGAGGAAACTCCTGAGAATTATTTTTAAACATTATGAATTAATATCGTATTCAATAATCATTATTCTGAAAGTTATAAATATAGAAGTATAATTTTTATAAACTTTCGAGCAGAGATTAATGATTATTTTTATGAATGAATCCAGATTTTAAAAGTCATCTTTCTTTATTTTTTTTCATTTTCATTTTTCGATGACATCATTTTTTTTTAAAAAAATCAACTGATCGTGCGGGGAAGAAAGTTGTTGTCTTCAAGTGTTAAGACAATGGTTGTCATAGCAACATGCACCAGGAGAAAATGAATGCTTATCATTGATTGGAATTTTATGTAGCTATGGTTTCATTATTTTATGAACTAATAATAATATTAAGTTTTTTTTTTATTATTATACTTGTAGATAGAAAAATTACATATAAAAATATTTACTAATATAGTGTTATAATTACCGTAAAGAGTACTTTTTTTAATATATTTTAAATATGATAGTTGCTGAATAAATGCTTATATTATGTAATATTTTATTAAATGTGGACCAAGAAAATGTCTAAAAGTGATCAATTAGCAAAATTATCACTATGGGTAAAAGTTATAAAATATTAATTTTTTTATGATGTATTCATTTTCTTTTCTTTACGTTGCTTGAAGTATTTATAGTATTATTGTATGAACATATGGGTATGTGTGAATACATTAAATACACATAAAACTTATATGAGTTAGGTTTTTTTAAAAAATATGCATACTTTTATTTTGTATTACTAATGTAATATGATTCCACAATGAATATAATTTATATGATTCTTTAGTAAAAGAACCCCATTATTTTAAAATGTTTAAAGTATTAACTTAGTATATTGGCACAAATCATTTGTATTTTTATTGATGAATTTTTGAGAGTGAAATAACGTTTTCTTGTTGAGTATTTTAGGTTGTTGAATTTATATGTGAATTTTATTTGTTATTTTACAAATGTGTTTGAGAATTTTGACGATGTAGATAGATAAATCCATAAAGAAATTTTAAAGTGATAGTGACTTGGGAGTATTAAAAAGAAACCAAAGGAATGCTTAGATGTAGGTTTTTACGGGGAATAGAAGTAATTTTATTATCTTAATAATTATACAGGTACAGATAACGAAGCCCTGTAACTTGTATATTTCCATGGAGAGTGTTTTCCTTTGTATTGAATATTGATGTTCTAAAAAGCTGAATAAATAGCTTGGACATTATTTTTAGTGGAGGTTATTAGATAGAGAAGTCATGCCTCTTTTCTTTATTGCGCTGTTTCCATGTTGACAATCTTATATTTTTATACTATTGAGTTAATACTCTAATTAATTCTTAATACCTACACATCTGATCGCTATCGTAATTTCTAAACTATTATTTCGTACAGAACTGTATTTTGAGGGAGAATGATAAATAATTTGGGAATTGATGGATCGTTATTTTGGAAGAGGATAAGATAGGTTTTCTTGCTTTGAATTATGTTGAGATTAAATGCAAATGAGGTTGTGAGTAAAATTAATATAAGGATAAAGAATCATAAATATTTAATATTTTAATAAACTATTTTTATAAAAATATAAGTGATAATAAAATTGTTTATGAAACTTTTGAATAACTTTTTGAATGTTTTATCTTATATTTAATGCATATTTTAATGTATAATACATCTAGATAAACAATCTAGAATAGAACAAGTAATTACATTTTATAAATATGATTTTTATGTTTAGAATACACATTAACACACACATAGGATTTTTTTTTATTGACAGTAATACCAAGCAAGATATATAAAGTATGTTAATTATATATATTGTTTATTTGAGTCCACTTATTTAGTAACGAACTGAAAGAAATATATTTTTTTTATAATATCAGTGATATCATGATAAAAGTTATTTAAGTAATTGAATATAAATTGATGGACATGTATTGAAATAAATGCTGCTTTTGTAGTTTATGTTTTCATAATTTGAATATGTTTTATGGAACCATTATAATATAATTCAATTGGATAATATATTTTTAAGCTTTAAATGTATCCATGAATATTATTGGTAATATTATTGTGAATTTTTTTTTAAAATATATAACGAGTTCTAAGTCGGAATGAAGCTTAGGTACTTCGATTTTATTATTTTTTTTATTTTTTTTAATTTTTTATTTTTTTTGGAAATGAAGAAGTATGTAATAATCCACGATTCTTTAATTGTAAATAGTGTACATAGTTTACTTATTGAAAGTGTTATAATAAAACTCTGTTAAACTTGTTTTTTTATAAATTTGTGTTATATTAATATTTTTTCACAACATGCACTCATGATCTTAAGATGGATAAGCCAAACATAAATATTTGCACAGTATAAATAAGATTATTTATTTTAAGAACTATAGTGTTTTCTTAATAAGATTTATTTAAGAAATTTCATTTACATTATCATTATTATCATTACTGTCATAAATTATTTATATAATTTATTACACAGAATTATAATATTATCTGTTGCCACATATTGTCATATTATCAGATTATACCACATATTCTATTTAAGATGCCACATAAAAGCTAAAAGATTATGTTATATTATTTATTTATTGTTATTATTATCGATAATTGCCATAACATTGAAAGTAGATAAAATTGAATTATACATTGAAGATTTTTATTATTATTTATTTATTATTGTTAGTTAGGTGTAGTTGAGGGTGATATAAAATTCCTTATCATGCTTAACTACATAAGATTATAAGTTGAGTAAAATTAGTTTAGTAAAATTAGTTTAAAAAACCTGAGATTAAAATAATTATATTATTTTGAATAAAAAGATTAGGATTTATTTATTAGTATTATAATTAATTGATTATTATTTTAAAGTCGTAAGCATGCTATGACTTTATTATTATTTGAAATAATAAGGGAGTAGTATTCCTATGCCATTGAGATGGTATTCTGTCGGATATTGGCTCAATGTAATTCATATTGCTGCTTGTACTTTATTTCATTGTCTCATGATTGTAATAATAATTCATTTATTTAATTTATAAACCGAACTCTATTATTATTTCTTGTTAATTAGAGCTAGTTAAACTATAGACATTAACATAGGATACCTTTATTATTAATTAGACGTATTTTAGCAGAGCATAACTATTTATCTGAGCTAGTCCTATTTTATTATATATTATATTTCCTGGAAGTGAGGGTACAATATATATATATATATATATATATATATATATATATATATATATATATATATATATATATATATATATATATAGATATATATATATATATATATATATCATATATATATATATATATATGATATATATATATATTATACCATACATGAATAAAAAGTTGTCATCAAATGGCAGCCAGGATTCAGAATCAGGGGATTCTTAGCACCTTACATTTTCAGCCACCAACTATTGCCTTGGTTGGTGAGTTTACAGTCTTCTGGTAATAAGACCCATGATTTACTTTTGTCTGGCATGATTGTATATATCTATTGTAAAAATATTTATCATTTACACATACAGTCATTCTGCCTTATCAGGCAACTGAGAAGAAAGACCATTGGTGTTTCTTGAACTTAAACTTACAACAGCAGATCACTTTCAAGTGAAGGAATATTGCAAGAATTAGAAGAAGAATTGTCTTCTATTGAATGGGACATTATTGGACTTTGTGAAATGAGAATAAAATCTGAAGAGACAATTGATTTAAAAAGTGAACATATACTCTTCTATTAAGGCATAAATATTGAAAATACAAATGAAAAGAATTCATTATAAATAAATAGTGGGAAAACAACATTGTGAAGATTGATGGTGTATCAGACAGAATGGCAAGATTAGATATGCAACTTAATAGCAGATACCAAATGCAGATGATACAGGTTTATGCCCCAACAAGTTGTCATAGTGATGAAGTAGTAGAAGATTTGTATGTGGATGTACAAATGGTTTTTGATCAGAGTAAACAACATTTTAAAATTGTTATGGGAGACTTTAATGCTAGAATTGGTAAATAAATGAAAGATGAAAGTGCTGTGGGTAATTTTGGTTATGGTAATAGAAATGAGAGAGAACATAGACTTGTGGAGTTTGGAGAAAAACAAAAACTTTATATTATGAAATCTTTTTTTGAGAAAAATGTTAAAAGGAAATGAACATAGAAGCACCCACATGAATTGGATTATATTTTGACTTAACAGAAAATACATATTTCAAGATTGTAACATTCGTAATAAATTTAATACAGAACGTGATCATCGACTAGTAAGATGTAAGATACATGTTAATGCAAAATTAGAGAGACAAAAATTATTTAAAAAAAACAATATTTATAGTTGATATTCCTAATCTTCAGAAACACATGAATTTAAATTAGAACTTACAAATCGGTTTTACGTATTAGTAGATTTTGAACCTGATTCAGATTTGAATAAAATTAATAAGAAAATAACTGATACAGTTTTAATAACTGCAACAAAGATATCTAGAAGAAAAAAGCAGCAATTGACCAATAAAATTTCTACTGAAACTAGCGAATTTATGAAGAAAAAAGGAATGTGATGATATACAAAAATGATGAATTAAAAAGGATTGAATATCTCAAATTATGTAAAATGGTGTGGAAACTTGAACGTGTTATAAGAAAGTATAAGTGTAAACTAGCCAGGAAAGCTGTAGGAGAGAATAAAAGTCTCAAGAGTGTAAAACAATATTTTGGTATTGGTAGGAAATTTATATCTGCAATAAAGAAAAAAATGATGGAACTATTACTAAAAAGAGAGATAACATCATGAAATGGGTAGAAGATGTCGATCAAGAATTGTTTAGTTGCCAGGCACGTTTGATGTGAACAAGCACAAGCTAAGGTTAAATGACTAAATGGTCTAAAATATTTAAATAGCCATTAAAGAGAGGGGTATACAATTTACACAAACGATATTCGTTATAAATTAAGAGAGAGAACTGTGGCAATAATATAAACTCACACACACATATGTTTAAAGCCGATATTTAAAGGCTTAGAAATATGCATTTGTAATTTGATTTTTGTTTATTTTTATTATTTTTTTAAAGGAAAAACAAACTCCAAAATGTAATTATAATTTTGAAGATTTTTGTTTTGTTTGTTAAAAAGAAATGCTAACACGTGAATTTACAATTTGTCAGTACTTATTTATTTTATTTTTTTGTGAGTGCTGACAATCAATGTAAAAGAGAAAATGTAACATACTGTTATTTAAAAATATTTAAGAATAATTTCAAAATCAGAGTTTTAATGGATATTTTTCTCTTCAGTTGCATTTGAGCAAGGGAGTGGGGCCATTGTCTTAAGTTTAGAAAAAGCCTAAAGGCATTCTGGTTTCCTGTCCACTCTAAAATAATTTTAACTGGACAAAAGAGTTTAATTAAACTTATGATAATGCATGGAGAGAGGAATGTTCAAGTTATGAAAAACATTTTTTTTGTTAAAACAAAAAAAACTTCGATTTTGATAATGTAATTAATCAAAAGTAAAAAGATGTTATCATTTCTTAATTGTGATCTGAATGGATATAAATAAAACTAATTGGAAATGAAATTTTTAGAGATCACTTGGGCGATTACATTGAAATGTTTTACGAATCGGCTAAACCAATTAGTAAAACTAAAACCAATTCAATAAGATTTAATTATTTTTGTGTCATGGAGGGGATACCTGAATTGAGATTGTATTGAGGTGGGATATCTGTTCTGAAGTTGCAAGAGGGCAGTTCACCTTAGCTTTTCTAAGAGAGCAGTTTTAACTTTATTTTTCAAAGAGGGCAGTTTAAGTTTACTTTTCTAGGAGAGCAGTTCACCTTTGCTTTTCAAAGAGTTTGAGTTTACTTTTACTTTTCAAAGAGAGCAGTTCGCCTTTGTTTTGCTGTTAAAAAGACAAACCTTATTGGGAGCCTATTTCTAATTTTGGAAAGCTAATGGTATCCTGGGAAACATGCGAAGTCATGCAAGTTTTTAATCATGCTGATTCTAATATCTTGTAAGCCAGAAGATTTATTCGAAGAAAAAGAAATAATACACATTCTGTCATTCTAAATCAATGGACATTAATCCAGGCCATCATTAAAATATTCTAGCAGTTAACCAGTCAGTTGATGCCGATGGAAGCTTAATTGTGACATGCCATTGGAGTCTGCAATTAACTTAGGATTCATAAAACAAGAAAAGATGATTGATAGTGTTTAATATCCTGTTTCATATCCATTCTCCAACCTAAAGATGTCAATCAAACATTTGTCTGCCTATGAAATGATTATGGAGTAGAAACCTACTTCAGTGCATCTGTCCAGCTCTGCTCCTCCTGTCCCAACATAATGTAAAAGCCAAGATCACCAAAGTGATGATGACTAATTCTACGAACTTATAGCACTGTCAAGTCCAGCCCTTGTTGCAGTTGACGAGCAGATAGACCGCCCACTCAAAACCATAGAAGAATGAAGCTTACAAACTTTGTTGGGTATACTATTATTTTTTTGTCTGTGTTTATTTTATAACCAGTTAATACCCACTTCATAAATATGTTTATGTAAGTACACCAACCAATATATCTTGTAAGTAACACTAATTTTTCTTTATTTGCTTTAAACACATGTGAGTTTATATCCACAAAGCACTATCTCTCCCACATTCTTTATTTAATATACTTAATTATTAAAAAAATGAAATGTACTTTATTTAATCTAACAATTATCTCAACAAGTATTTCCATATGCTTAAAATTTGTTTTATAAAAATGATTTATGTATTATATGATTTTCATTATATATTTATTCACTTTGGGAACTTTAATTTTACATTTATGTTATGAATGATAGGGGATATTGGGTTAATAAAAGATATTATAATTTAAAAGTGACTACTGCCATTTATTTCTTTTTTTTTCATCATTTACTTTTTCTAATCCTATATTAGTTAGTTATGCAAGTTTTCCGATCCCCAATTCTTTTAACTGAGTATAAGAGTAAGCTGAGCTAGCGAATGGGATACCTTCTTACCGGAACCTAAATCTTTATTTTCACGAAGATACTTATTTATTATTTTTTTATGAATAATTATTTATCAGCACACATGCCCTAATATCATTTGAACTTGCGTATCCTTTCAGGAGGAGAGTTAAATTTCCTTCTGGGAGTGGTGCGAGGGGTTGATTTCAAGTCATCCCCCAAAGGTATGTAAAAGTCAACCTTTCCATAAGTATCTTATGTGTCCATAGCACTGTAACAGCAAAGTTTTGAATTTCTTCTTACTCTGGAATGTCACCATATTTTTCCTCATGTTTGGTTTATGCACATGCTCATATTAGCAGAGTAAATGTTAACCAGTATAGAAACAAAATTTTGGCACCTTCAATGTGTTGGGCCTTACTTAATGTGGCCAATATAGGAAAAACCTGGCCACTAAACATAACTAAAGAAAAGAGAAAATCTCGCAAAATCTCAAATGTATTGAGAATTATTTTTTTTTATAGAGACAAGATTTGAAAAAGGAGAAAAGAGTTTACGATTACAAAACTTAATAAATAAGAATTCTAAACTTTGTTTGTTTTGAAGTGATGTTTGTCACTACAGTAATACTCATTTATATTATATTACTATGTGGGCATTTTTAAAATAAAAAAGTTTATGATTGAGAATCTTTATAAAATGTTTTTTTTTTTTTTTTTTGGAAGTGACGTTTGTCACTACAATAATACTGATTAAGTTTAATACTGATTAAGTTTATTTTGTCATATATATGTATTTAATAAAAATAAAAGGCAGTATAAAAGTATAAACTGCGCTTTTAATAAAATGTTGTGGAAAGAAATAAACGATAGTATACAAGCGTAAACTATGTATTGTATAAAAACAGGCAGTGAATCTTAGTGAATAAGAATTTTAAACTATTTTGTTTTTGAAGCGACCCTCGTCGATATATTATTGATTTAGATTGTTTTTCAATATATAAATGTTTATAGTAAAAAAAAATTAAGGAGTTAGATAAATGTTGTAGAAAGAAATAGACTACAGTATACAAGCGTAAACTACGTATTGTATAAAAACAAGCGGCGGATTTAGAAAATAAAGATTTTTTTTATAAAAAGTTGTATAAAAAATAGGCAAATGACTGCGGAAATAATTTTTTTTTAAAAAAAAAGAAAAGTAAATCTTTATTGAATAACATAGAATTGTGAAATTTCATGATAGGAAATTTTCTTTTTGATGGCACGTAACAGTTAGAATCGTAATACTATTCACAATCAACTTCTTTTTCATTTTGTTTTGAAAACAATTCCAATACATGCACATTAATGTTAGTTTGTTTTTATATGTTTTTATTGGTGTTTGAAGGGTGATCTCAGAATAATTTTATTATTTACAGTAAATAAAGGAATGAGAGAAATATAACATGTAAGGGAAAAAATAAATGATGGTAAGGATAGGGGAACTCGGTATGGCGCGTGCTGAATAATTGTACGAAAAGAAATAAAGATAATTAAGTTAATCAAAGTAGCGTTAAACCATAGTCTTAAGAGTTAATCAAATAAAATATAGTTAAAGTCATATAACAAAGCAAATTTATAATCAATTGAAAATGATACTATATATGTGGACAAGATCACAGTCCAGAAAGCAAAAAAAGATAAATATGAGTGAAAAGCACAATGAAATAAATGGGGAAATGGCAGAAGAAAGCCAGCCTCAAAGATCTGAAAGTGGAATAGAGGAAGCAATGGAGCCTCAAAGTTAAGGAAAACCCATGTGGGAAAATGAAAACTTAATGAAAATGATGGAAATGTTTGTAAATACTATAAGGCTAGAAATCAGTCAGATGTCAAAGGAAATAGCTAAAAAGTTTGATGACTTTAGGGAAGAAATATCCTTAGGGATTGAAACAAGGCTTCAAGGTGTAGAAGAAATATGTAGGGGCCTCCATCAGATTAATAGCAATAGGTTGGAAGAAATCCAAACAAGGCAGCAAGTAATGGAAGCAGATTGCAAGAGAATACAAGAAATAGAAGAAAGGGTTGAAGAAACAGTGAAAGATTAAAGTAATGGAATAGTGAAGCTAGAAATGTGTGTAACTGAGAATGATGAGTGAATAGAGAATCTGTGCCAGACAGTGGCTCAAATCAAAAAAACAGTTGATAGAAAAACAAGATATCAATATTATAAAAGAACAGAAAATGATAATGAAACAAAGGGTGGAGGATATAAATATAGTTAGAAAGAAAATAATGACAGGGGATAATATAACACGGATGAAAATAGTTGAAGGGTATGAAGATAATAGTGAGTTAGCAAAAGTAAATCAGGAACCAGATAGTGGGGATGGAAAAGTAAGACCTATGCAGCAAGAATTTGAAGAGGCGAAGATATTAGAGAGATGCCAGTTATATCAATCTAACATCAACCAGTTTTTAAAGATTAGAATTTTTGAGGGGGAAGCTGGAGAAGCTCCCTTGGAGCATATAAATAGCTTGGAAAAGTACTTCAGTGCTAACAGAATGGTTGAGAAAAATAAACTAACCATCGCAAGTAACCACCTACAGGGTGATGCTCAGTCATGGTGGGAATCTTTGTTCTACCAACAACCAACCTTTGAGGGTTATAAAGAAGCACTAGTAAGAAATTTCTGGAGTGAAGAGTGCCAGGAGACCATCTTATACCAGATAATGCAAGATAAGTATAGGGCTAATGGGGATGACAGCTATCTAAAATTTTTCCGAAAACAAATGGCTAAGCTAAGGATGCTCAGTGCATGTTGCACATCGGAAGGCCAGATCATAAGGATAATATGCCACAACCTACGCTTTAGAATTGAGCAAATGCTTCTCGCTGCCAATACAAATTTAATAGAGTCAGTGGTTGAACTACTGAGCACAGTGGATATAAGCTAGCAGGGCCATCCACCAGATAGAACCTGTGAAAACGTTGGCCTCAATGCCATGGGCTGAGGGAAAACAAATATGCAGCTGAATGCAAACCTTGGTATAATGATAAGTATTCCAGAAATCTTAAGCGAATGACAGACAATGATACTGTGGAAAGGAAAATCGATGAACTAGTATATAAAGAAAAGGGGGTTAGATCATCTTTGCCTCGACCTGGGTGTAGTAAAGATAGCAAGTAGGCTTTTATAATAAATGGTCATGTTGTTTGAGGGTCGGATGTGTGGACTTTGGTTTTCCGAGTGTTGTGTATGTAGGTCAGTCTATGATTTCTGTGCGCTGGGGTTAGAGATAATAAGAGTGCAGAGGAATGGTTGGAGGTCTTTGGCATGGTCTGGAAGTTCTGTGACACTGTGGCAGAATACGCAGAGATGAAAATTCATCTGGGTTTTATTCCACTGTAAAAGACTCTGTAAGCCTAAATAAGGAACAAGCATAAGTGCAGTGGATGGCAGAGATGAGAATTTCTCTTGGATGAGTTCTACAAGATGTAGTTATGTGACTCTCACATTGTACTTTGCCTGGATGTCACGGAGCTCTAGATATGACAGATCTTTATGCTGTGATTCTGTGTTTCTTAGAGTTTTTGGCCTGGGGAGATCGATGCAGGCTTGGCTTGTGCACATAAATGCTTGGGAGGTGGGAATTCATACCTCTGGGTTCTGGACATCATGCCTTCTGTTCACTAAAGGTCTGTAGTATAAAATGTTAAAGTTTTTGGAAAATATGATTAATGATAAAGACATTAAAATGATAAACTCCATTTAAATGTCTCATGTCAGAGGGGGGTATTGTGCCAGGCACACTTGATGTGGCCAAGCACAAGCTAAGGTTAAATGGTCTAAAATATTTAAATAGCCATTAAAGAGGGGAGGTTATACAATTTATACAAACAATATTCGTTATAAATTTAGAGAGAGAACTGTGGCGATAATATAAACTCACACACACATATGTTTAAAGCCAATATTTAAAGGCATAGAAATATGCATTTGTAATTTGAT
The DNA here is from genome assembly GCA_028023455.1 of Epiperipatus broadwayi. Taxonomy (NCBI): domain Eukaryota; kingdom Metazoa; phylum Onychophora; class Udeonychophora; order Euonychophora; family Peripatidae; genus Epiperipatus; species Epiperipatus broadwayi. The sequence goes on from JAQFVV010006497.1 coordinate 267,602, forward strand.
TTTTGGTTATTTTTATTATTTTTTTAAGGAAAAACAAACTCCAAAATGTAATTATAATTTTGAAGATTTTTGTTTTGTTTGTTAAAAAGAAATGCTAACATGTGTATTTACAATTTGTCAGTACGTATTTATTTATTTTTTTGTGAGTGCTGACTATCAATGTAAAAGAGAGAATGTAACATATATTTAAGAATAATTTCAAAATCGGATGGATATATTTCTCTTCAGTTGCATTTGAGCAAAGGAGGGGGGAGCATTGTCTTAAATTTAGAAAAAGCCTAAAGGCATTCTGGCTTCCTGTCCACTCTAAAATAATTTTAACTGGACAAAAGAGTTTAATTAAACTTATGATAATGCATGGAGAGAGGAATGTTCAAGTTATGAAAAATATTTTTTTTATTAAAACAAAAAAAATCTTCAATTCTGATAATGTAATTAATCAAAAGGAAAAAGATGTTATCATTTCTTAATTGTGATCTGAATGGATATAAATAAAACTAATTGGAAATGAAATTTTTAGAGATCACTTGGGCGATTACATTGAAATGTTTTACGAATCGGTTAAACCAATTAGTAAAACTAAAACCAATTCAATAAGATTTAATTAATTTTTGTGTCATTGAGGGGATACCTGAATTGAGATTGTATTGAGGTGGGATATCTGTTCTGAAGTTGTGACAGGGCAGTTCACCTTAGCTTTTCTAAGAGAGCAGTTTTAACTTTACTTTTTGAAGAGGGCAGTTTAAGTTTACTTTTCTAGGAGAGCAGTTCACCTTTGCTTTTCAAAGACTTCAAGTTTACTAATACTTTTCAAAGAGAGCAGTTCACCTTTATTTTGCTGACAAAAAGATGAACCTTATTGGGAGCCTATTTCTAATTTTGGAAAGCTAATGCTATTCTGGGAAACATGCGAAGTCATGCAAGTTTTTAATCATGCTAATTCTAATATCTTGTAAGCCAGAAGATTTATTCTAAGAAAAAAAAATAATACTCATTCTGTCATTCTAAATCAACGGACATTAATCCAGGCCATCATTGAAATAGTCTAGCAGTTAACCAGTCAGTTGATGCCGATGGAAGCTTAATTGTGACATGCCATCAGAGCCTGCAATTAACTTAGGATTCACAAAACAAGAAAGGATGTTGATAGGGTTTAATATCCTGTTTAATATCTGTTCTCCAACCTAAAGATGTCAATCAAACATTTGCCGGCCTGTGAAATGATTATGGAGTAAAAACATACTTCAGTGCATCCTTCCAGCTCCACTCCTGCCATCCCAACGTAATGTAAAGGCTGAGATCACAAAAGTGATGGTGACTAATTCTACGAACTTATAGCACCATCAAGTCCAGCCCTTGTTGCAGTTGATGAAACAGATAGACCGCCCACTCAAAACCCATAGAAGAACAAAGCCTACAAACTTTGTCGGGTATACTATTATTTTTTTGTCTGTGATTATTTTATTACCAGTTAATACACACTTCATAAATATGTTTATGTAAGTACACAAACCGATATATCTTGTATGTAACACTAGTTTTTCTTTATTTGCTTTACACACATGTGGGTTTATATCCACAGAGCACTATCTCTCCCACATTCTTTATTTAATATACTTTATTATTAAAAAAAATGAAATTTCCTTTATTTAATCTAACAATTATCTCAACAAGTATTTCCATATGCTTATAATTTGTTTTATAAAAATGATTTATGTATTATATGATTTTCGTTATATATTTATTCAATTTGGGAACTTTAATTTTATATTTATGATATAAATGATAGGGGATATTGGGTTAATAAAAGATATAATTTAAAAGCGACTACTGACATATATTTCATATTTTTTTTCATCATTTACTTTCTCTAGCCCCATATCAGTTAGTTATGCAAGTTTTCTGTCCCCAATTCTTTTAACTGAGTATAAGAGTATGCTGAGCTAGTGAATGGAATACCTTCTTTCCGGAACCTAAATCTTTATTTTCATGAGGATACTTATTTATCATTTTTTTATAAATAATTATTTATCGGCACACAGCCCCTAATATCATTTGAACTTGCATATCCTTTCAGGAGGAGAGTTAAATTTCCTTCTGGGAGTAGTGCGAGGGGTTGATTTAGAGTCATCCTTCAAAGGTATGTAAGAGTCAACCTTTCCATAAGTATCTTCTGTGTCCGTAGCACTGTTATGGTAAAGTTTTGAATTTCTTTTTACTCTGGCATGTCGCCATATTTTCCCTCATGTGTGATATATGTGCATGCTCATATTAATGGAGTAAACGTTAACTGGTATAATAATAATAAAGAACAAGTACCTCCTATATCTATTATATCTTCTGAATTTCCCAGAATTAGTAAAGAAGTGAGACATGCAATTAAATTTATGAAGAAAGGAAAGGCTTCAGTTAATGATGGAATTATAATTGATATATTAAAAAACGCAAGTGAATCAATATAATTTTTTTAGTGAAGTTATATATCAAATGTCTAAATGATAAAGATGTACCAGATGATTGGAAGAATGTAGTATTAGTATTAATATTTTAAAATGATGATAAAGAATATATTAGAAATTACAAACCTATCAGCCTTTTACCAGTTTTATACAAAATTTTTACCAATATAACTACAACTTGTGTAGAAAAAAACATTGAATTTTCACCAACCAAGAAAACAAGCTGGATTCAAAAGTGTTTTTATTACAGTAGATCATATCCAGGTTTTGAGAGAAGTTATAAAAAAAAAAAAAACAAATAAATATGAGTTGCTATTATGCTTTGGATTTGTAGATTGTGAAAAGGCATTTGATTCTATAAACACTTCTTCAGTGATTAAAGCATTGTATGATAGAATGCTTTAATCACTGAAGAAATGTTTATAGAATCAAATGCCTTTTCACAATCTACAAATCCAAAGCATAATAGCAACTCATATTTATTTGTTTTTGTTTTTTTTTAAACTTCTCTCAATACCTGGATATGATCTAGTGTAATAAAAACACTTTTGAATCCAGCTTGTTTTCTTGGTTGGTGGAAATTCAATGTTTTTTTCTACACAAGTTGTAGTTATATTGGTAAAAATTTTGTATAAAACTGGTAAAAGGCTGATAGGTTTGTAATTTCTAATATATTCGTTATCATCATTTTAAAATATTAATACTAATACTACATTCTTCCAATCATCTGGTACATCTTTATCATTTAGGCATTTGATATATAACTTCACTAAAAAAAATATATTGATTCACCTGCTTTTTTTAATATATCAATTATAATTCCATCATTACCTGGAGCCTTTCCTTTCTTCATAAATTTAATTGCATGTCTCACTTCTTTATTAATTCTGGGCAATTCAGAAGATATAATAGATATAGGAGGTACTTGTTCTTTATTACTATTATACCAGTTAACGTTTAATCCATTAATATGAGCATGCACATAAACCACACATGAGGGAAAATATGGTGACATGCCAGAGTAAGAAGAAATTCAAAACTTTACCATAACAGTGCTACAGACACAGAAGATACTTATGGAAAGGTTGACTCTTACATACCTTTGGGGAATGACTCTAAATCAACCCCTTGCACCACTCCCAGAAGGAAATTTAACTCTCCTCCTGAAAGGATATGCAAATTCAAATGATATTAGGCATGTGTGTTGATAAATAATTATTCATAAAAAAATAATAAATAAGTATCTTCATGAAAATAAAGATTTAGGTTCCGGTAAGAAGGTATCCCATTCGCTAGCTCAGCGTACTCTTATACTCAGTTAAAAGAATTGGGGCTCCGAAAACTTGCATAACTAACTAATATAGGATTAGAGAAAGTAAATGATGAAAAAAAAAAAAAATAAATGGCAGTAGTCACTTTTAAATTATAATATCTTTTATTAACCCAATATTCCCTATCATTTATAACATAAATATAAAATTAAAGTTCCCAAAGTGAATAAATATATAACGAAAATCATATAATAAATCATTTTTATAAAACAAGTTATAAGCATAAAAAAATACTTGTCGAGATAATTAATACATTAAATAAAGGAAATTTATTTTTTTTATAATAAAGTATATTAAATAAAGAATGTGGGAGAGATAGTGCTCTGAGGATATAAACTCACATGTGTCTAAAGCAAATAAAGAAAAATTAGTATTACATACAAGATATATTGGTTTGTGTACTTACATAAACATATTTATGAAGTGTGTATTAACTGGTTATAAAATAAACACAGACAAAAAAATAATAGTATACCCAACAAAGTTTGTAGGCTTTGTTCTTCTATGGGTTTTGAGTGGGTGGTCTATCTGTTCATCAACTCCAACAAGGGCTGGACTTGACGGTGCTATAAGTTCGTAGAATTAGTCATCATCACTTTTGTGATCTCGGTCTTTACATTATGTTGGGACGGCAGGAGCGGAGCTGGAAGGATGCACTGAAGTATGTTTTTACTCCATAATCATTTCACAGGCAGGCAAATGTTTGATTGACATCTTTAGGTTGGAGAACGGATATTAAACAGGATATTAAACCCTATCAACATCCTTTCTTGTTTTGTGAATCCTAAGTTAATTGCAGGCTCCGATGGCATGTCACAATTGAGCTTCCATGACATCAACTGACTGGTTAACTGCTAGATTATTTCAATGATGGCCTGGATTAATGTCCGTTGATTTAGAATGACAGAATGAGTATTATTTCTTTTTCTTAGAATAAATCTTCTGGCTTACAAGATATTAGAATTAACATGATTAAAAACTTGCATGACTTTGCGTGTTTCCCAGAATAGCATTAGCTTTCCAAAATTAGAAATAGGCTCCCAATAAGGTTCATCTTTTTGACAGCAAAATAAAGGTGAACTGCTCTCTTTGAAAAGTATTAGTAAAGAAGTCTTTGAAAAGCAGAGGTGAACTGCTCTCCTAGAAAAGTAAACTTAAACTGCCCTCTTCGAAAAGTAAAGTTAAAACTGCTCTCTTAGAAAAGCTAAGGTGAACTGCCCTGTCACAACTTCAGAACAGATATCCCACCTCAATACAATCTCAATTCAGGTATCCCCTCCATGACACAAAAATTAATTAAATCTTATTGAATTGGTTTTAGTTTTACTATCCTAAAACATTTCAATGTAATCGCCCAAGTGATCTCTAAAAATTTCATTTCCAATTAGTTTTATTTATATCCATTCAGATCACAATTAAGAAATGATAACATCTTTTTCCTTTTGATTAATTACATTATCAGAATTGAAGATTTTTTTTGTTTTAACAAAAAAAATATTTTTCATAACTTGAACATTCCTCTCTCCATGCATTATCATAAGTTTAATCAAACTCTTGTGTCCAGTTAAAATTATTTTAGAGTGGACAGGAAGCCAGAATTCCTTTAGGCTTTTTCTAAATTTAAGACAATGCTCCCCCCCTCCTTTGCTCAAATGCAACTGAAGAGAAAAATATCCATCCGATTTTGAAATTATTCTTAAATATTTTTAAATAACAGTATGTTACATTCTCTTTTTTACATTGATTGTCAGCACTCACAAAAAAATTAATAAATACGTACTGACAAATTGTAAATACACATGTTAGCATTTCTTTTTAACAAACAAAACAAAAATCTTCAAAATTATAATTACATTTTGGAGTTTGTTTTTCCTTAAAAAAATAATAAAAATAATCAAAAATCAAATTACAAATGCATATTTCTATGCCTTTAAATATTGGCTTTAAACATATGTGTGTGTGTGAGTTTATATTATCGCCACAGTTCTCTCTCTCAATTTATAACGAATATTGTTTGTATAAATTGTATACCCCCCTCTTTAATGGCTATTTAAATATTTTAGACCATTTAGTCATTTAACCTTAGCTTGTGCTTGGCCACATCAAATGTGCCTGGCACAATACCCCCCTCTGACATGAGACATTTAAATGGAGTTTATCACTTTAATGTCTTTATCATTTATCATATTTTCCAAAAACTTAACATTTTATACTACAGACTTTAGTGAACAGAAGGCATGATGTCCAGAACCCAGAGGTATGGATTCCCACCTCCCAAGCATTTATGTGCACAAGCCAAGCCTGCATCGATCTCCCCAGGCCAAAAACACTAAGAAACACAGAATCACAGCATAAAGATCTGTCATATCTAGAGCTACGTGACATCCAGGCAAAGTACAATGTGAGAGTCACATAACTACATCTTGTAGAACTCATCCCAGAGGAATTCTCATCTCTGCCATCCACTGCACTTTTGCTCGTTCCTTATTGAGACTTACAGAGTCTTTTACAGTGGAATAAAACCCAGATGAATTTTCATCTCTGCCTACTCTGCCACAGTGTCACAGAACTTCCAGACCATGCCAAAGACCTCCAACCATTCCTCTGCACTCTTATTATCTCTAACCCCAGGGCACAGAAAGCATAGACTGACCTACACACACAACACTCGGAAAACCAAAGTCCACACATCCGACCCTCAAAGAACATAACCATTTATTATAAAAGCCTATTTGCTATCTTTACTACACCCAGGTCAAGGCAAAGGTGATCTAACCCCCTTTTCTTTATATACTAGTTCATCAATTTTCTTTTCCACAGTATCATTGTCTGTCGTTCGCTTAAGATTTATGGAATACTTATCATTATACCAAGGTTTGCATTCAGCTGCATATTTGTTTTCCCTCAGCCCATGGCATTGAGGCCAACGTTTTCACAGGTTCTATCTGGTGGACGGCCCTGCTAGCTTATATCCACTGCACTCAGTAGTTCAACCACTGACTCTATTAAATTTGTATTGGCAGTGAGAAGCATTTGCTCAATTCTAAAGGGTAGGTTGTGGCATATTATCTTTATGATCTGGCCTTCCGATGTGCAACATGCACTGAGCATCCTTAGCTTAGCCACTTGTCTTCGGAAAAATTTTAGATAGCTGTCATCCCCATTAGCCCTATACTTCTCTTGTGTTATCTGGTATAAGATGGTCTCCTGGCACTCTTCACTCCAGAAATTTCTTACTAGTGCTTCTTTATAACCCTCAAAGGTTGGTCATTGGTAGAACAAAGATTCCCACCATGACTGAGTGTCACCCTGTAGGTGGTTACTTGCAATGGTTAGTTTATTTTTCTCAACCATTCTGTTAGCACTGAAGTACTTTTCCATGCTATTTATATGCTCCAATGGAGCTTCTCCAGCTTCCCCCTCAAAAATTCTAATCTTTAAAAACTGTTTGATGTTAGATTGATATAACTGGCATCCCTCTAATATCTTCGCCTCTCCATATTCTTGCTGCATAGGTCTTACTTTTCCATCCCCACTATCTGGTTCCTGATTTACTTTTGCTAACTCACTATTATCTTCATACCCTTCAACTATTTTCATCTGTGTTATATTATCCTCTGTCATTATTTTCTTTCTAACTATATTTATATCCTCCACCCTTTGTTTCATTATCATTTTCTGTTCTTTTATCATATTGATATCTTGTTTTTCCATCAACTGTTTTTTGATTTGAGCCACTGTCTGGCACAGATTCTCTATTCACTCATCATTCTCAGTTACATGCATTTCTAGCTTCACTATTCCATTACTTTAATCTTTCACTGTTTCTTCAACCCTTTCTTCTATTTCTTGTATTCTCTTGCAATCTGCTTCCATTACTTGCTGCCTTGTTTGGATATCTTCCAACCTATTGCTATTAATCTGATGGAGGCCCCTACATATTTCTTCTACACCTTGAAGCCTTGTTTCAATCCCTAAGAATATTTCTTCCCTAAAGTCATCAAACCTTTTAGCTATTTCCTTTGACATCTGACTGATTTCTAGCCTTATAGTATTTACAAACATTTCCATCATTTTCATTTTCCCACATGGGTTTTCCTTAACTTTGAGGCTCCATTGCTTCCTCTATTCCACTTTCAGATCTTTGAGGCTGGCTTTCTTCTGCCATTTCCCCATTTATTTCATTGTGCTTTTCACTCATATTTATCTTTTTTTGCTTTCTGGACTGTGATCTTGTCCACATATATAGTATTATTTTCAATTGATTATAAATTTGCTTTGTGATATGACTTTAACTATATTTTATTTGATTAACTCTTAAGACTATGGTTTAACACTACTTTGATTAACTTAATTATCTTTATTTCTTTTCGTACAATTATTCAGCGCGCGCCGTACCGAGCTCCCCTATCCTTACCATCATTTATTTTTTCCCTTACATGTTATATTTCTCTCATTCCTTTATTTACTGTAAATAATAAAATTATTCTGAGATCACCCTTCAAACACCAATAAAAACATATAAAAACAAACTAACATTAATGTGCATGTATTGGAATTGTTTTCAAAACAAAATGAAAAAGAAGTTGATTGTGAATAGTATTACGATTCTAACTGTTACGTGCCGTCAAAAAGAAAATTTCCTATCATGCAATTTCACAATTCTATGTTATTCAATAAAGATTTACTTTTCCCTCTTTTTTTTTTAAAAAAAATTATTTCCGCAGTCATCTGCCTATTTTTATACAACCTTTTACAAAAAAAATCTTTATTTTCTAAATCCACCACTTGTTTTTATACAATACGTAGTTTACGCTTGTATACTGTAGTCTATTTCTTTCTACAACATTTATCTAACTCCTTAATTTTTTTTTACTATAAACATTTATATATTGAAAAACAATCTAAATCAATAATATATCGACGAGGGTCGCTTCAAAAACAAAATAGTTTAAAATTCTTATTCACTAAGATTCACTGCCTGTTTTTATACAATACGTAGTTTACGCTTGTATGCTATCGTTTATTTCTTTCCACAAGATTTTATTAAAAGCGCAGTTTATACTTTTATACTGCCTTTTATTTTTATTAAATACATATATACGACAAAATAAACTTAATCAGTATTAAACTTAATCAGTATTATTGTAGTGACAAACGTCACTTCCAAAAAAAAAAAAATTTAGAATTCTTATTTATAAAGATTCTCAATCATAAACTTTTTTATTTTAAAAATGCCCACATAGTAATATAATCTAAATGAGTATTACTGTAGTGACAAACATCACTTCAAAAACAAACAAAGTTTAGAATTCTTATTTATTAAGTTTCGTAATCGTAAACTCTTTTCTCCTTTTTCAAATCTTGTCTCTATAAAAAAAAAAAATTCCCAATACTTTAGAGATTTTGCAAGATTTTCTCTTTTCTTTAGTTACATTTAGTGGCCAGGTTTTTCCTATATTGGCCACATTAAGTAAGGCCCAACACATTGAAGGTGCAAAAATTTTGTTTCTATACTGGTTAACATTTACTCTGCTAATATGAGCATGTGCATAAACCAAACATGAGGAAAAATATGGCAACATGCCAGAGTAAGAGGAAATTCAAAACTTTACCATAACAGTGCTACGGACACATAAGATACTTATGGAAAGGTTGACTCTTACATACCTTTGGGGGATGACTCGAAATCAACCCCTCACACCACTCCCAGAAGGAAATTTAACTCTCCTCCTGAAAGGATACGCAAGTTCAAATGATATTAGGGCATGTGTGCCGATAAATAATTATTCATAAAAAAATAATAAATAAGTATCTTCATGAAAATAAAGATTTAGGTTCCGGTAAGAAGGTATCCCATTCGCTAGCTCAGCGTACTCTTATACTCAGTTAAAAGAATTGGGGCTCGGAAATCTCGCATAACTAACTAATATGGGGTTAGAGAAAGTAAATGATGAAAAAAAAAAGAAATAAATGGCTGTAATCACTTTTAAATTATACTATCTTTTATTAACCCAATATCCCCAATCATTTATAACATAAATATAAAATTAAAGTTCCCAAATTGAATAAATATATAACAAAAATCATATAATACATAAATCATTTTTATAAAACAAATTATAAGCATATGGAAATACTTGTTGAGATAATTGTTAGATTAAATAAAGGAAATTTCATTTTTTTTAATAATAAAGTACATTAAATAAAGAATGTGGGAGAGATAGTGCTCTGTGGATATAAACTCACATGTGTCTAAAGCAAATAAAGAAAAATTAGTGTTACATACAAGATATATTGGTTTGTGTATTTACATAAACATATTTATGAAGTGGGTATTAACTGGTTATAAAATAAACACAGACAAAAAAATAATAGTATACCCAACAAAGTTTGTAAGCTTCATTCTTCTATGGTTTTGAGTGGGCGGTCTATCTGTTCATCAACTGCAACAAGGGCTGGACTTGATAGTGGTACAAGTTCGTAGAATTACTCATCATCACTTTGGTGTTTGGTGATCTTGGCTTTTACATTATGTTGGGATGGCAGGAGCAGAGCTGGACAGATGCACTGAAGTAGGTTTCTACTCCATAATCATTTCATAGGCAGGAAAATGTTTGATTGACATCTTTAGGTTGGAGAATGGATATTAAACAGGATATTAAACACTATCAATCATCCTTTCTTGTTTTGTGAATCCTAAGTTAATTGCAGGCTCCGATGGCATGTCGCAATTAAGCTTCCATCGGCATCAACTGACTGGTTAACTGCTAGATTATTTCAATGATGGCCTGGATTAATGTCCGTTGATTTAGAATGACAGAATGAGTATTATTTCTTTTTCTTAGAATAAATCTTCTGGCTTACAAGGTATTAGAATCAGCATGATTAAAAACTTGCATGACTTCGCATGTTTCCCAGAATAGCATTAGCTTTCCAAAATTAGAAATAGGCTCCCAATAAGATTCGTCTTTTTAACAGCAAAACAAAGGTGAACTGCTCTCTTTGAAAAGTAAAAGTAAACTCGAACTCTTTGAAAAGCAATGGTGAACTGCTCTCCTTGAAAAGTAAACTGCTCTTAAAAGTAAAGTAAACGCTCTCTTAGAAAAGAACGTGAACTGCCCTCTCGCAACTTCAGAACAGATATCCCACCTCAATACAATCTCAATTCAGGTATCCCCTCCACGACACAAAAATTAATTAAATCTCATTGAATTGGTTTTAGTTTTACTAATTGGTTTAGCCGATTCGTAAAACATTTCAATGTAATCACCCAAGTGATCTCTAAAAATTTCATTTCCAATTAGTTTTATTTATATCCATTCAGATCACAATTAAGAAATGATAACATCTTTTTACTTTTGATTAATTACATTATCAGAATCGAAGTTTTTTTTGTTTTAACAAAAAAAAATGTTTTTCATAACTTGAACATTCCTCTCTCCACGCATTATCACAAGTTTAATTAAACTCTTTTGTCCAGTTAAAATTATTTTAATGTGGACAGGAAGTCAGAATGCCTTTAGGCTTTTTCTAAATTTAAGACAATGGCCCCCTCCCTTGCTCAAATGCAACTGAAGAGAAAAATATCCATTAAAACTCCGATTCTGAAATTATATTTTTAAATAACTGTTAAATTCTCTCTTTTACATTGATTGTCAGCACTCACAAAAAAAAAAAAATACGTACTGACAAATTGTAAATACATGTGTTAGAATCTTCAAAATTATAATTACATTTTGGAGTTTGTTTTTCCTTAAAAAAAATAATAAAAATAAACAAAAATCAAATTTACAAATGCATATTTCTAAGCCTTTAAATATCGGCTTTAAACATATGTGTGTGTGTGAGTTTATATTATCGCCACAGTTCTCTCTCTCAATTTATAACGAATATTGTTTGTATAAATTGTATAACCCCCCCCCTCTTTAATGGCTATTTAAATCTTTTAGACCATTTAGTCATTTAACCTTAGCTTGTGCTTGGCCACATCAAATGTGCCTGGCAACTAAACAATTCTTGATCGACATCTTCTACCCATTTCACGATGTTATCTCTCTTTTTTAGTATAGTTCCATCATTTTTTTCTTTATTGCAGATATAAATTTCCTACCAATACCAAAATATTGTTTTACACTCTTGAGACTTTTATTCTCTCCTACAGCTTTCCTGGCTAGTTTACACTTATACTTTCTTATATCACTTTCAACTATTTTCCATACCATTTTACATAATTTGAGATATTCAATCCTTTTTAATTCATCATTTTTGTATATCATCATATTCCTTTATTCTTCATAAATTCGCTAGTCTCAGTAGAAATTTTATAGGTCAATTGCTGCTTTTTTCTTCCAGATATCTTGTTGCAGTTATTAAAACTGTATCGTTATTTGTCTTATTAATTTATTAAATCTGAATCAGAATTTGGGCCGATACATAAAACCGAGTTGTAAGTTCTGGGAATTTAAATTCATGATGTTTCCTGAAGATTAGGAACATCAACTATAATATTGTTTTTTAAATAATTTTTGTCTCTCTAATTTTGCATTAACATGTATCTCACATCTTATTAGTCGATGATCACGTTCTGTATTAAATTTATTAGAATGTTACAATCTTGAAATATGTATTTTCTATTTAAAGTCAAAATATAATCCAATTCATCTGGGTGCTTCTATGTTCCTTTCCTTTTAACCTTTTTTTCAAAAAAAGATTTTCATAATATAAAGGTTTTGTTTTTCTCCAAATTCACAAGTCTATGTGCTCTCATTTCCTAGTTACCGCAAACCAAAATTACCCACAGCACTTTCATCTTTCATTTGTTTACCAATTCTGTAAAGTCTCCCATAGGCAATGTTTAAAATGTTGTTTATCTGATCAAAAACTATTTGTACATCCATACAAATCTTCTACTACTTCATCACTATGACACCTTGTTGGGGCATAAACCTGTATCATCTGCATTTCATCTGCTATTAAGTTGCATATCTAATCTTGCCATTCTGTCTGATACACCATCAATCTTCACAATGTTGTTTTCCCACTATTTATTTATAATGAATTCTTTTCATTTGTATTTTCAATATTTATGCCTTAATAGCAGAGTATATGTTCACTTTTTAAATCAATTGTCTCTTCAGATTTTATTCTCACTTCACAAAGTCCAATAATGTCCCATTCAATAGAAGACAATTCTTCTTCTAATTCTTGCAATATTCCTTCACTTGAAAGTGATCTGCTGTTGTAAGTTTAAGTTCAAGAAACACCAATGGTTCTTTCTTCTCAGTTGCCTGATAAGCGCAGAATGACTGTATGTGTAAATGATAAATATTTTTACAAGATATATACAATCATGCCAGACAAAAGTAAATCATGGGTCTTTTACCAGAAGACTGTAAACTCACCAACCAAGGTAATAGTGGTGGCAGAAAATGTAAGGTGCTAAGAATCCCCTGATTCTGAATCCTGGCTGCCATTTGATGACAACTTTTATTCATGTATGGTATAATATATATATATATATATATATATATATATATATATATATATATATATATATATATATATATATATATATATATATATATATATATATATATATATATATATATATATATATATATATATATATATATATATTGTACCCTCACTTCCAGGAAATATAATATATAATAAAATAGGACTAGCTCAGATAAATAGTTATGCTCCGCTAAAATACGTCTAATTAATAATAAAGGTATCCTATGTTAATGTCTATAGTTTAACTAGCTCTAATTAACAAGAAATAATAATAGGGTTCGGTTTATAAATTAAATAAATGAATTATTATTACAATCATGAGACAATGAAATGAAGTACAAGCAGCAATATGAATTACATTGAGCCAATATCCGACAGAATACCATCTCAATGGCATAGGAATACTACTCCCTTATTATTTCAAATAATAATAAAGTCATAGCATGCTTACGACTTTAAAATAATAATCAATTAATTATAATACTAATAAATAAATCCTAATCTTTTTATTCAAAATAATATAATTATTTTAATCTCAGGTTTTTTAAACTAATTTTACTAAACTAATTTTACTCAACTTATAATCTTATTTAGTTAAGCATGATAAGGAATTTTATATCACCCTCAACTACACCTAACTAACAATAATAAATAAATAATAATAAAAATCTTCAATGTATAATTCAATCTTATCTACTTTCAATGTTATGGCAATTATCGATAATAATAACAATAAATAAATAATATAACATAATCTTTTAGCTTTTAGGCATCTTAAATAGAATATGTGGTATAATCTGATAATTGACAATATGTGGCAACAGATAATATTATAATTCTGTGTAATAAATATATAAATAATTTATGACAGTAATGATAATAATGATAATGTAAATGAAATTTCTTAAATAAATCTTATTAAGAAAACACTATAGTTCTTAAAATAAATAATCTTATTTATACTGTGCAAATATTTATGTTTGACTTATCCATCTTAAGATCATGAGTGCATGTTGTGAAAAAATATTAATATAACACAAATTTATAAAAAAACAAGTTTAACAGAGTTTTATTATAACACTTTCAATAAGTAAACTATGTACATTATTTACAATTAAAGAATCGTGGATTATTACATACTCTTCATTTCCAAAAAATAAAAAATTAAAAAAATAAAAAAATAATAAATCGAAGTACCTAAGCTTCATTCCGACTTAGAACTCGTTATATATTTAAAAAAATTCCAATAATATTACCAATAATATTCATGGATACATTTAAAGCTTAAAAATATATTATCCAATTGAATTATATTATAATGGTTCCATAAAACATATTCAAATTATGAAAACATAAACTACAAAAGCAGCATTTATTTCAATACATGTCCATCAATTTATATTCAATTACTTAAATAACTTTTATCATGACATCACTGGTATTATAAAAAAATATATTTCTTTCAGTTCGTTACTAAATAAGTGGACTCAAATAAACAATATATATAATTAACATACTTTATATATCTTGCTTGGTATTACTGTCAATAAAAAAAATCCTATGTGTGTGTTAATGTGTATTCTAAACATAAAAATCATATTTATAAAATGTAATTACTTGTTCTATTCTAGATTGTTTATCTAGATGTATTATACATTAAAATATGCATTAAATATAAGATAAAACATTCAAAAAGTTATTCAAAAGTTTCATAAACAATTTTATTATCACTTATATTTTTATAAAAATAGTTTATTAAAATATTAAATATTTATGATTCTTTATCCTTATATTAATTTTACTCACAACCTCATTTGCATTTAATCTCAACATAATTCAAAGCAAGAAAACCTATCTTATCCTCTTCCAAAATAACGATCCATCAATTCCCAAATTATTTATCATTCTCCCTAAAATACAGTTCTGTACGAAATAATAGTTTAGAAATTACGATAGCGATCAGATGTGTAGGTATTAAGAATTAATTAGAGTATTAACTCAATAGTATAAAAATATAAGATTGTCAACATGGAAACAGCGCAATAAAGAAAAGAGGCATGACTTCTCTATCTAATAACCTCTACTAAAAATAATGTCCAAGCTATTTATTCAGCTTTTTAGAACATCAATATTCAATACAAAGGAAAACACTCTCCATGGAAATATACAAGTTACAGGGCTTCGTTATCTGTACCTGTATAATTATTAAGATAATAAAATTACTTCTATTCCCGTAAAAACCTACATCTAAGCATTCCTTTGGTTTCTTTTTAATACTCCCAAGTCACTATCACTTTAAAATTTCTTTATGGATTTATCTATCTACATCGTCAAAATTCTCAAACACATTTGTAAAATAACAAATAAAATTCACATATAAATTCAACAACCTAAAATACTCAACAAGAAAACGTTATTTCACTCTCAAAAATTCATCAATAAAAATACAAATGATTTGTACCAATATACTAAGTTAATACTTTAAACATTTTTAAAATAATGGGGTTCTTTTACTAAAGAATCATATAAATTATATTCATTGTGGAATCATATTACATTAGTAATACAAAATAAAAGTATGCATATTTTTAAAAAAAACCTAACTCATATAAGTTTTATGTGTATTTAATGTATTCACACATACCCATATGTTCATACAATAATACTATAAATACTTCAAGCAACGTAAAGAAAAGAAAATGAATACATCATAAAAAAATTAATATTTTATAACTTTTACCCATAGTGATAATTTTGCTAATTGATCACTTTTAAACATTTTCTTGGTCCACATTTAATAAAATATTACATAATATAAGCATTTATTCAGCAACTATCATGCTTAAAATATATTAAAAAAAGTACTCTTTACGGTAATTATAACACTATATTAGTAAATATTTTTATATGTAATTTTTCTATCTACAATTATAATAATAAAAAAAAACTTAATATTATTATTAGTTCATAAAATAATGAAACCATAGCTACGTAAAATTCCAATCAATGATAAGCATTCATTTTCTCCTGGTGCATGTTGCTATGACAACCATTGTCTTAACACTTGAAGACAACAACTTTCTTCCCCACACGATCAGTTGATTTTTTTAAAAAAAATGATGTCATCGAAAAATGAAAATGAAAAGAAATAAAGAAAGATGACTTTTAAAATCTGGATTCATTCATAAAAATAATCATTAATCTCTGCTCGAAAGTTTATAAAAATTATACTTCTATATTTATAACTTTCAGAATAATGATTATTGAATACGATATTAATTCATAATGTTTAAAAATAATTTTCAGGAGTTTCCTCATTCCACATGAACCTGTATCGGCTTCTAATGTCTCTGACACAGTGGTATGGAATTGGGCATATTAATATGAAAATTAGTTATTTTTGTTCCATGGAAATTGATATTTAATATTCACTAAAGTTGGCATAAAGTTATTCTGTCAGGAAAATTTTTAATTATCCAGGTATTTTTTTTCTCCAGTTAATAATTTCCAATATAGGTTTTTGTAAAATATTATTAAATAATTGTGGTCTTCTTTAATAGTGATAGCTTATCTTATAAAAAAAAAATATTTGAAGTATTTTTTAATCTTTACTTTTCCATCATTTTGGAATAACAGTTCAGAATAAATTCTTAAAGAATATTTTCTTTAAAAAAACCTTTACCGCAATTCTTTATTAAAAATGATATATTTTCAAAAATAACATTGAAAAATTGAAAGTCTTTACCATATTGCTTTGCAGGTTTTTTTTAGATAAAGCTATCTTTTTCACAATAAAATGCATTTGTCTTTAATTTCCCATAAACTTTTCCATTTAATTCTTTATACAATGTCCGAAATATTAATATGACCAATATTATTTCTTCCTTTGTTAATAACTTTAAAAATATATTTTCAATTAAGGACTGTACCTCCATCCTTTCTTTCTGCAGGTATATCGTTACTTTTGGTATGAATTCCATAGTTATTGTGACAATGCTAAAATTAAATTTCGATAAAACACTTAGTAGGAAATTTTAGTTGCTTCAACAGTGCATACCTTAAACTAAATAAATTTATAGTTTTTTAATACTCTCTTTTTTAAAAATAATTTCAATTAGTACACTATCCAATACTTTAATATTTTTTACAAATAATAAATTATTAAGAGAGCTGCTATAGCACTGAATTGACTGATTAAAACACACTTGACTGACTAAAGCCCAATTGACTGATAAAAAAGCACACACAGAAACAAGTGAACAACTGGTTTTATATCAAAATATAAAAAAGCATATTTTGATTGGCTGATTAGACCTTAGCTGATGATATAATTTACATATAACTAAGATTGCACTATTAAAATTAAAAAATAAAAATGATGACTCATCAACCAAATATTAATTGTTACATTATTTAATTCTAAACTAATTTTATATTTTATTTAAACAAATCAAATATTATTAAAATAGCATTTTAAAAATAATATTTTATCAATCTATTCAACATTTAGTTTTTTAATGTATCTATTTTTTTAAAATCAAATTTTACTAACTACATTCATTTTAAAATCCTAATTAAATATTTTATAACAACTAATTTTATCCTGTGATAGACAAATAAAATATTTCAATTTTATAGTACAATTTTTAAAGCAATTTTGAAACATTATTAACAAGAAAACTTGTAAGCACACATGTATGAATATTTACATGCCACATGACTTAAAATGCAGACAGAATCTGTATCCATTTTTACTATCTACTAACAAAAATAAATGTTTAATTGCAAAAATATTATATTAAAAAATAATAAAATAATAACAGAATTTAGAATAATAATTTTGATACTATAAAACTAAATACATTCGACAGCCACAAAATAAGAAAGCACCTACATTTTTAAATAAATAATTTTATAATACAACTATTAAGTATAATTTTCAATTTAAAATATACTATTTACTTAATTAATATTTGTCTAAATAATATTTGTCTAAATCTGATTTGCTGTGTGAGAGACAATCGCGCATGTGAAAGACTAGCAAACTTTCAATTTTTTCCTATTTAGTTAATTGTAAATTATTACTTTTAACATTCAGCTTTAAACACTTATTTAAAGGACTTATTAATGTACTATTTTACTATGGAGAATTTTCCCAACGATATAAAATTACACTATTTAGCTTTATTTGACTATTTTTTAGTATATTAATATAGTTTTATGCATTTAATATTCTCATTTTACTTTAACTAAGCATTTAAAAACATTGTCAACTTAATGTAGTAATCATACCAATTAAAATACATCTTTAATTTAATTTTTTTTTAGAAAATTGATTAAATAAATTCATTTAGACCTAAACAAAAGGGCACAATATATATATATATATTCAAGATTAATTGTATTCCTATTTGAAATGTAATAAAAATGATTATTTTATATTAATTAATAATTAAGGAATCAAAATTTATAGTTTTTAATTTTAGCTTTCATTTATTTCTCATAATACTTAAATGTTTATAAAATTGCATTGCAATTATTTCATGCTCTAAGGTTTAATTGATGTTGGAATTAATATTGTTATAAACTAATTTATACATTAAGTTAAAATATATTAATAGATAATTTACTACTAATATATGAATGATGATTAGATCATTAAACAGTTGCTTGAGAGCTAATTGGCTGTTTATTTTAACATGATAGCAAAGGATTTAAGTGACTACTGATTACTTTGGTAGTTAGATTTAATAATTTAATATATAACAACAATAATACATCATAAAAAATATCACTGAAATGTAAAAGAAATTGTTAAGAATTATTTTATGTTTGCAATTTTTTCTATCTGTTACAAAAGATACTGAAATTTATGTGTGATTTATATGTTTTTCCCCCAAATTTCTATATTTACATACTTTTATATGCTTAATTATTTTAAAGGATATTAATAATATATCCTATAATTAATAAATTAAAATAGAATGTTTCAATTCGATCTTTTATTATAACTTCTACAAATATCGCACCAAGAGGCATAACAAACTCATTTGCAATATATACATGAATTTCTATTGTAAAACAAATTAACAAAGAAGTTAAAATGAGAAATATCAATATACTATAAGAGTTAAATAAATGAAGATCATTTACCATACAGAAGCTATCACTATTTTAAATTTTCAATTTATAAGGTGTTGGTAATCACAAACATTTGTAACAGTCTCATAAAGTTGCCCTACTTAAATAGTAAACACACTTCTCAATGTTCATGTTACACAATGATCATTAGTAATAAATAACTTACAAACCATGTTTACACTCTCCATGCCACCAATATTCCAGAACATTAATTACAAATAGACAGAAAATTAAGACCCACTTTTTATCTATTCATCTCAAATAATATACAGATGATAACAGACACTGTAACAAAATAGTTACTCAAATTGTTTATTTTATGTATAACCTTTGATGAATAGTGTTAAAATTGGATCTCATTTGACTCTCTATATGTAATTTTATTATATATTTGGCTTTCTACATGTAATTTATATTATATAAAAATAGATTCTAGTTCCACTAGAGGGAGTCAGGGTCTCCAGTTTAATCTGTTTTATATAAAGTTTTCTTGTATATGGTGGTTAGAAGAGTTGTAAAATGGATGGAAGGAAATAATGTAGTGGGGGAAATGCAAGGAGGTTTTAGATTAGATAGGTGTATATGAGATAGTTTATTTGTAGTTACACAACTTATGGATATGAGTAGGAAATTAGGTAAACAGTTGTATATGAGTTTTATAGGTATAGAGAAAGCATATGATAGAGTAGATAGAAATAGATTATGGATAAGTTTAGAAAATTTGGGAATGGATGAAGCTTTAATAGATATTATTAAAAAATTATATGAAAATAATTGCTGTACGTATCAATTAGGAAATATAGAATCAGTTAAAGTTAAAAATGGAGTGTGGCTAAGACAAGTATGCTGCCCTATGTCACCTATTTTGTTTGTGTTGTATTTGAGTGAAATGGAAAGAGCAATAGAAAGATTGAAGAAGAGGGATAGAGATAACATTAATAGGTAGTAAGGGGAGTATATATTTCGTCAGGTTTTTTTTTTTGTGGATATATTTTTGTGTGCAGAAAAAAGAGAAGATATAGAAGTTATGTTGAGGACATGTGCAAGGGTTGGTAAAGAGATGGGAATTAAATTTAGTGAAGAAAAATAAAATATAATGATGGTTAATACTGGGGAATGAGAAGATGTAGAATTTTTATTGGGAGATATTAAGTTAAGTGTGGTGAATAGATATAGTTATTTGGGAATTATTTTAAGTAATCAGAAAAATTATTTGGATGAATGGGAGAAAAAAATGATAAATGAAGCAAAGAAAAGAAAGGGATTGATTAAAAAATTAACAGTGTTTTCATATAATAAATATGATGTAGTTAGAATTATATGGAAATGAGTTGCAGTAGCAGGGTTAACATATGGTAATGACGCATTATATGTTAGTAAAGAGGTATTAAATTACTTAGAAAAAGTTCAAAGGGAAGTAGAAAGACATGCATTGGATGCAGATGTGTGGACAGCAAGAAAGGCAATTCAAGGAAAAATGGGATGGTCAAGTTTTCATATGAGAGGTGCAAAGAGTAAAATGAAAATGTTTGGTAGATTGCAATTTATGAATAATAAAAGAATAGCTAAAATAGTATTTAATTGGGTTACGAGTAAAGGGCAGGTAACAAGATGGGTCAAAAAGGTAATGCAGTATGCAAAAGATTTGGATAAAGAATTTATATCAGTATATTTGTACAAAAGATGGGATGATTGTGTTAAGAGGATTGTTGAGTGTTGTAGTAGTAAGGTATGGGATAAAAGAATAGATTTATTAATAAAGAATAGGGAGTTAGAGAGATGGAGAAATAGTATGGAGAGTAAAAAGAGTTTAAATGTATATAGAAATAAATAGAATATTAGGTGTGAAGTAGTTTATTATTTAAGGCTCGAACAGGATCTTTAGCTACAAAAGAATATGCATGTAAATGGAAAAAATGGGTGATTTATTTTGTAAATTATGTAAGGAAGGAATAGAAAATATTAGGCATTTGTTAATTGAATGTAAATGCTTGAAAACAGAAAGGGTACATATAATGAAGTTATTGAAGAATAAGTATGAAAAAAGTAATTATAGAGAAAGTTAATTATTGTTTTTTTATGCTGGGTTTGGGAAAAGATAAAGGGGATTTAGATATAAAGGTTATAGAGTTGACAAAGATTATGTTGGGGAAGTGGGATGGAGCAGACTATGGGAAAATTTAGAGTGGGGAATGGAAAATAAAGTGGCTAACCGGTTTATCTGGGCATAATTGCTGAGATATTCTTGACTTCATTTAAGAAGAAGTCACGATACATCACATCACATCACATGTTAGTGGCTCCCCATTTTAGTTACCTAAATTATATTTTAGAGAATTTTTTTCTCTAAAAAGTTTCCAATTGACCAGAGTAACCTTTTAGGTTCTTTTGTATAGAAGAATTATGGCACCATCAGACAACAAGTAAGTGTGATTGAAAATTTTCTTTGGAGCGCTGTTAAAAATAACTGACATCCATGTAAATTTCTAGAGATTTCTATTGAAAGACTTAATTTTCAGGGAATATTTTCAGGGCAGCTTTGCTGACTGGGTGAGAGTTTCTGATTGTTGGGAGGACCCCTGAGAGCCTGAATCCTAGTTTTTATATGGGGCAGAACTGGAAAAAAGGTGCTCTGGGGATCATTACCAGAATTGGATAGCTCATTTATTTGTTAGCAATAGTAAAGTTATTCATTTAGACTTTACTGCTTGCTTTTTAAACATGAGATTTTACTTTTAAGAAAGAATTTTTCCACAATAGTAAATTGTTTCTCATTGTACCTGATCATTTATTTCAAGTGTTGCTTTATCTTATATCCATGCATTTGAAACTGGATCACTGATTATGTCTCTTAAAACGTTTTTACCAGATTTGGATGGCTCATTCATTTGTTAAAAATGACATCATTCATTGCAGTTTTGTGCTTGCACTTTAGATCTGAGATTTGATTTGCAAAAAACATTTTTTTCTACTATAGTGAATTGTTTTAGACTGTATCTGAACATTTGATTTCAATTGTTGCTTGATTATTCAACCTTGCATTCTATGTTAAACGTATTTTTTCTATCTTGAATGCTGAACTGTACAAATCGATAATTTTAACACTTGACTATATGGATTAGTGCTTCTGGTTTTCATAGGTTATCACGATGCTGAAACATGATGGCACTATTCAATATGTGATTTTAATGGACACATTACTCTATATACATCTTTTATTGCTCTATAGATCTAGAATTATATTGTGGTATAACACATAATGCAAGCAGATTTTGAAAAATAATGATGAATTTTTTTTTGCAAGGCATTGGAAATCCTGGAGATTTGCACTATGATTTCAAATTTAGCAATTATTAAGACCTTTGGATTGTTAACATTTGTACTTCATCT
Organism: Epiperipatus broadwayi; assembly: GCA_028023455.1. Lineage (NCBI taxonomy): Eukaryota > Metazoa > Onychophora > Udeonychophora > Euonychophora > Peripatidae > Epiperipatus > Epiperipatus broadwayi. The sequence goes on from JAQFVV010006497.1 coordinate 290,442, forward strand.
TATGGATTGTGCTTCTAGTTTTATCATTTGATTTTTACCAATAGTTAAGGACCTTATGGTTTAAGGCTTCTAGTTTTTTATAAGTTGTCTGGAAGCTGAAACATGATGGACAAAACTCAAGTTCCCAAAGAGTTCAACTGTGATTTAAACATTCTCATCTTTGCAGTCTTGAGGACTCAGTCTGTTGCTTGAAGAGCTCCCAGGTCTTGCTTCCTGGTCTTGGAAGTGGGCTGGGATGTGGGTGTATTGGGTTCTAGTATGTGCTTCAGATGAGAGAGTCTGGAAATTGGGTAGATTCCTGGGGCCTGAACTCTGGTTCTTACAAAGGGGGGGATGTGAGTGGTATGGGGATTAGTATGGGTTTTATCTTTCTCATTTTCAGGGCAGTGGAGGTGACATGATGCATTTGTGGTTTTAATCTCTTTGTTCTCTATGTTATTCATAGGTTGGTTATTAAACTATGTGATAATCTGTAGTTGACATAGGATGTAAGCATGTGAGGTTACATTTTTGATTAGTGCTGCAGCACTGCTTGTCTTGGCTGTGAAGATGAGAGAATCTCATACTTGGGTGACTCAGTCCAGAGAGTTCTACTATGGTTTAAACTTCAAATCGGGGCTGCTGTGTCACTCAGTTCTGCCATCTGGATGGCAGGGTCTGGTGCTTGGGAGATCTCACAAGCCTGGGTTTTGGAGGGGATCTGGGTGCTGTGGGGATTAGAAGGGCATTGGATGAGAGAGTCTGAGTTTTGTAAATACCCCAAGGCCTGGTTTTTAGTCCTTAGCAGGGGTCTGGGATGTGTGTGCTGTGGTGATTAGTGTGGGTTGTCACTTTCTCATCTTCTGGATGGTGGGGATGATGTGATTCTTGGTAGCTGTGATCTATCTAGTTGCCATTAAGGTCAGGGGTTACTTAGTAAACTATGGTAAAAGCTATAAATAGCAAGATATATGCATATACAATTAATTCAAGGTTTTTCTGTTCACTTGGTAAATCAAGTTCTGCATTGTAAATCATAGTTTGAATCTTGTATATTACTACATATAACATGTAAATTCAAAGATTAATATTATGTTAATAAATCATATTTTAAGAAAAAATATAGATTCATAATAAATGTAGGTCGAGTTATTTGTTGTAAAGATGTCTGCCTAACATTAAGCATTTATTTATTGGGATTTTATATGATTATTAAATATATTAGCAATTGATATCAATTGATCAATTAAATAAATATTGTCAACTGTGGTATTAAAATATAAGTAGTTTATTTAAATATTCACCTCTATGTTAATAATTTCTGTCTCTTAGTATTTAATTATTTCAATGATGTTGGTGGCACCTGTATGTGCTCTCACCCATATATTTTATTTTTAATATTTTTTGTTGTTCCTAACATAAATATTTTTATACTTAATTGATTAATATAACATCTGTATATTTCTCGTATGTTAATATCCAATTCTTAAATCTATAAGTAAGGAATGACAAAATATATTGATTCAAAAACTTTTTTCAAACATATAATCATATTTCATTTTAATATTAAGTTATTTATATCAAAAGCACTTTATACAAATTTAATTCTATGATTAATTGCATACATTATGTTTCCACCTGAGTTAATAACTTAATCAAAGTATTTATAATTGTTATCATTTTTAATTCATGATTGTCAATCTTTATTTTTTCTTAAACCACTAAACATATGATCACCATTTTTATGCTTGCTCATCATCATCATCAATCATTATCAATCCACTTCAGGATAAAGGTCTCTCCAAGTTCAATCCATCTTCTATGATTTTTAGCCTCACTTCTCCAAATCACTCCTGCACACTTTCTTATTTCATCCATCCATCTCACATGTTGTCTATTTCTGCGTCTTTTACAATCTCATGGAATCCAGTTTAAGATTTCAATTGTCCATCTATTATCATCTCTTTTAGCAATATGTCCAGCCCAATTCCACTTCAGTCTTTTAATTTTTTCAATGAGGTCAGTAACACCTGTTTGTTCTCTTACCTATATATTGCATTTTCGATCTCTTTTTGTTACTCCCAACATGCATCTGTCCATACTTCTTTGAGTGGTCTGAAGTCTCTGTATTGCTCTTCTTTTAAGTGTCCAAGTCTCACATCCATAAGTAGGAACTGGTAAACACATTTATTAAAAATCTTACTTTTCAAACACATCGGCATATAAGTTATTTCTACTAATAGCACTCCAACTAAGTTTAATTCTACGATTAATTTCATCCATTATGTTTCCAACTGTATTACTAATCTGACCAAGGTATTTGTAACTGTTACATTCTTCTAACTGTTAACTTCTTTTAACTCATCATAATCAAACTTTATTTTCATATTTTGAGAAAATCAATTAAGCATTACTTTAGTCTTTTTGATATTTATCTTTAGGCATACTTTCCTACCTTCATATGGTAACTTCTGCAATATTTCCTGTAACTCTAAAGCATTATTTGAAAAAAAAACAACTACATTATCTGCAAACTCTAAATGACTTAAATAATCTCCATTTACTTTCACTCCTTTAATTTCCCATTTTACTCCACAGAATACTTCTTGCAGCACTGCTATAAAAAGTTTTGGAGATATGGATTCACCCTGTCTTACACACTTCTCAAGGTTAATTTTTCTAGTATCATTATGTAATTTAATTGTTACTAGTGCATTTTTATACATATTCTTTAAATATGGCAATATCCTGTATCTATACCTTGATGATCCAATGCTTTAATCACTGAAGAAATGTTTATAGAATCAAATGCCGTTTCATAATCTACAAATCCCAAGCATAATGGAAACTCATATTCATTTGTCCTTTGTATAACTTCTCTCAATACCTTAATATGATCTACTGTACTAAAACCACTTTTAAATCCACCTTGATCTCTTGGTTGGTGGAAATCCAATGTTCTTTGTAGACGAGTTGCAATTATCTTGGTAAAAATGTTGTATAAAAATGATAAAAGGTTGATAGGTCTGTAATTTCTAATATTTTCTTCATCACCTTTTTTAAATATTAATATTAATACTGCATTCTTTTAATCATCTAGTACATCTTTATCATTTAGACATTTGGTATATAACATTGTTAAAAAAATTATATTTCTTCACTTTTAATATATCAATTATAATTCCATCATTACCTAGAACCTTTCATTTCTTTATACATTTAATTGCATGTCTCACTTCTTCATTTAAAATTCTAGGCAATTTGGAAAATGTAATAGATATAGGAGGAACGTGATCTTTATTACTATATAAGTCTTGATAGAAGTTTTCTACCCATTTCATGATATCATCTCTCTTTTTAGTAATAATTCCAACTTTTTTTCTTATTGCAGATATAAATTTCCTACCAATACCAAAATTTTATTTTAAACTATTGAGATTTTTATTCTCATCTACAGCTTTCCTTGCTAGTTCACAGTTATACTTTCTTATATCTGCACCATTTTACAAATTTCATGATATTAAATCCTTTTTAATGCATAATTTTTTTGTATCTTCATATTCTTTCTTTTTTTCATAAAGTATCTAGCCTCAGTAGAAATTTTATTGGTCAAATGCTGCTTTTTTATAGAGCTATCTTTGTCACAGTTTTTAAAAGTGTATCAGTTATTTTCATATTAATTTCATTCAAATCGGAATCATATTCTAAATCTAATAATGCGTGAAACAGATTGAGTTTTAATTTTAATTTATTAGAATATTTCTGACGATTAGGGATATCAACTGTAAATATTGTTTTTCTTAATAAATTTTTGTCTTTTTAGTTTTGCATTGACACATATCTTACTAATCGATGATCACTTTCTGTGTTAAATTTATTATGAAGATTACAATCTTGATATATGTATTTTCTGTTAGTCAAAATATAATCCAATTCTGCAGTACCTTCATTTGGATGCTTTTATGTCCATCTACTTTTAACCTTTTTCTCAAAATAGGAATTCATAATATAAAGGTTTTTTTTTTTTTGCAAACTCCACAAGTCAATGTCCCTTGCATTGCTCATAACTGTTATTAAAACAGGAAAAATTCTCCATTTAGTAATGCTACTGAAGCCACAATTTTGCCTGTTTAATAGCAATTATGAGCAAGCAAAAGAAATGGTAATTGTGATGCTTAGTGGTTTAATACAAATCCTGCTTAATAGTATAATGATGGTTATAGTTAGTAATGAACCAAAGACATCAAAATATAGGTACTGAACTGAGTTCAGACTTATATGATTGTATAAGCTAATGATCTTGGATAGAAAATATTGTGTTTCAATTTGAGACTCATAATTTTGTAGTTAAGTAGAGATAAAAGGTGGCTTATGGAGGGTTGTGTTAGATCCTAAGATCTCTTTCAGATCTGAAGCTTATCACTCATGAAAGTCACAAGCTAGAAACTAGTCTGGGGATATTGGATGAGTAGGCACTAGATAGGGATTTTACACACAAGCCTTATTGCATCCATTGATTACTCTGACTTGCAATGACTGGCACTACTATATGCAGAGTTCTGCCTGTTTTATTTTTTCTTCTAAAGAAATATTATTAACATTCAATCATTGCATTAGCCTTTATAAGCATTCATTTTAGTCCCACTTTTTTTACTTGCACCAAAATGATAATTTCTTTAACCAATTTCTGAAGCTTTGAAACATTATTTTCAAAAGCAATCACATTTATGTGCAAAATCTAGATGACACAAGTATTAACTTCTCATTTTTAATATTCCATTTTAATATTCAAAATTGATCTCATGGTAATACAATGCTGTAATTACTGTAGAAATGTGCAGAATCAAGGTTCTTTTCATAATCTACAATTTCAAAGAATAATGGTAATTCATATTCTTCGGATCTTTTTACATCTTCTCTCAATACATGCAAACGATTCTATCTAAAGCAACTTTTATTTCTAGATTGTTATTTTGGTTGAAGAAAATCCAAAGTTGGCTATAAAGAAATGCTGTTGGTAAAGATTTTATATAGGCTGTTAAAAATGACGTCTGTAATATATTTATCACCTTTCTTAAATATTAATGTCACTATTATCGTTTGTTATTCATCTGGAACATCTTTATCATTCAAACATTTGGTATGTAATTTTTACATGTTTTTTGTTTGAATCTGCTTTTTAAAGTTATTTCATCATTTATAGTAGCAGTTCCCTTTTGCATATAGTTAATTGCATATCATATTTCATGATTTAAAAGGTGTTGAGGTAGTTACCCAAGTAAGTATAAAAACGGGAAGTTTTGTTATTTCATTCTTTATTAGTATGTAATTATTTATAAAATTCTTCCATGCATTTTATAATATATATATATATATATATATATATATATATATATATATATATATATATATATATATATATATATATATATATATATATATATATATATTGTGTCAACTGATATTTGATGTAAATTCAGTATGTAGAGGAATATCAAGTATAATTATTTTAATTCTTAATTTATTTATATTAGATACATGGTGTGAGACAAGACACTGAAATAGTTATTATGACATTGAAAAGGTTCAAAAATGTGTTAGTATTAAATATAAAACTGTAAATTAGTATTACTTTGAAAATGCATATATGGGGGATTTGAACACAGACTTTCATGCACCTATAACTATCAACATTATCTTATACCACTGATACACATGACTGCACACATGTAGAAAAAATAAATAATCACCAACATACATATTTTGTACTGAATCAGAACTCATCAGTTAGTGCATATCATCATCTCCCACACACATATATATAATCAGTGTCACCACTCCCGCAGAGCGTTAATACGTGTAACTGAATTGAAGCACACTGC